>PVLC010004710.1:5834-63869 GCA_004027655.1 Graphiurus murinus | reverse complement strand
GTGGACTACATACAGGTAAATAATGATGCAAACATTATATTTGAGAAAGTTTATATATGCGATTTGGACAAGATCATTTATGAGTGGGAAGTGAAACCACAATGGCGGCAGAGAGAGAAGCCACCGGGAAGAGGCCAGGACAGCCAGAGCTGTGTGAGGTGAAGGAATGTTGCGTGGGGGAGGGGTGACAGAAAAAGATGAGGGAAATTTGGAAAACATGTTTATCTAAAGAAGATAAAGAAACAAGCTGGGTGTGGTGGCGCATGCTTGTAATCCCAGCATTCGGAAGGCTGAGACCGGAGGATCCAGGTTCGCTGCCAGCCTCAGCTACCTAGTGAGGCACTCCGCAACTTAGTGAGACTCGGTTTCAAAATAAAGAATAAAAAAATAGGGCTGGGGGTGTAGCTTGGAGGTAGAATGCCCTTGAGTTCAATCCCAGCACCGCAAAAAAAAAAAAAAGATAAAGAAACAAGTACAGCCATACTGTTTCACAGTCCAAAAAACCATGTTTATGATGTACCTACTAGTATGTATTTCACTGAGAAGTCAGTAATTTTTATTCCAATTCTTCCTTTTTAATTCATTCATCCTGCCTTTTTTATTTGGTAACACTCTATGTTAGAACACTCTATCCTTTCTCCATCATATCCAGTGGGATCAATGATCCATCAAGTGGATTAATCCACTGGTAAGTCCAGAACTCCCATGATCCAGCCATCTCACCTCTGAACACTGCTGCATTGCCTAACGTGAACTTTTGAGGGACTCTCCAGATATAAGTCAAACAAGGGTTGATGATTATAACCTCCTACTGTTATGGTAATTTAAATTGTGACATCTGAAGTACAGACTCCTATGTGAAATAATCTTTGTGTGAAGGAATGCTGACAAGAGATTAATAAAATTATGACTTTGAATGGGTAGAGTTTTTTTTTTTTTGCAGTACTGGAGATTGAACTCAGGGGCATTCTACCTCTGAGCTACACCCCCAGCCCTCTTTTTTATTCTTTATTTTGAAACCAGGTCTTGCTAAGTTGTGGAGTGCCTCACTAGGTAGCTGAGGCTGGCCTCAAACCCGGATCCTCCGGTTTCAGCCTCCCGAATGCTGGGATTACAAGCATGTGCCACCACGCCCAGCTTGAATGGGTAGAATTAAAATGGAGATTTGTTCATAATCAATTTCGCACAACCAACATTATAAACAAATATCAGTGAGAATCATAAGTGTCAATAAGTATAAACAAATATTTTGTAACATTTCTAAATTCTGTAAAAACTTTTATTATAATGACATCTTTTAATAGTAGTGGAGTATGATAATATAAACTCCATGAAAACATCCTCACAGTAAAAACAAAAACTTTTTACACGCTTTATTTATTTATTTATTTATTGGTCCTAAGTATTGAACCCAGGGGCACTACCTTTAACCTATGTTCCCAGTTCTTTTTAAATTTTTTAAAAAATTTTGAACCAGGGTTTTGCTAAGTTGCTGAGGGTCTCACTGAGTTGCTGAGGCTGACCTTGAACCTGTGATCCTCCTGTCTCAGCCTCCTAAGTATTGAGATTACAAATATGTGCCATGGTTCTTAGCTTCTTTATATGTATTTATTATATTCTTTACATGCTTTATTATTGTATATCATGTATTATATGTTATAATTTTACTTACTCAAAACCATATTATAAATAATATATAGTTTTTCATCAGTAACTTACAAATCAAGTGATTGGGACCTCCTAGGCAAAGAAAACTTCTTAGGCAAAGAAAGATTGTTCCTAATCTTCAGAACAGTTGTTTGAGTCATTGATTCTGATTTCATCACAATTTTCTAAGGTGCATATTAAATGAGCAAGTCACTGGATCTTAGCACATATCCACTGAGTCAGAATTTGGAGCTTGAGAGTAGAAAGCTGCATCTTTAATAAATACTTTAGACAATTCTGATGCTGTCTTCTATTTGAGAATCTTTGTCCTATAAAGCCACACTATCCAACAAGAACAAAAAAATGGCATATATGAACAGGCCATTAAGTAATGAATAAAAACATTTTAAAGATTATAAATATTTTTATTGCATTCATAGCTAAGTTCATGGGTGAACCCATGGGAGATGCTTAATATTTATAATTAATTAGCTAGTTTGTGTATTAGAATTGTGAATCACCATGGTCACCTAGGCAGTTGGATTTTTGGAATTTCTAAAGCAATATCTTTAATTATTTTAGGTTTCAAAGTCATGAAATATTTTCTTGACGGGGAGGTGTGCTGGGCACTAAACCATGGCTTCTCAGATGCTAAACATGTGCTCTACTGTTCAGCTGCAGTCTAGCCCCCTGGGAACAATTTTTACTTTTTTTTTTTTAATTCTTGAAATAGTTCAGATTTTTGTACTTTTATTGGCACATTGTAATTATACATCCCAGAGAGGTTCAAAGTCATACAAACAAACATACACACAGGTGTTTGTGTGTTTCTCTTCAGGATCCACCCTGCTACCTGAAATGTCCACATAGACCAGTTTGTGTTTAACGATTTTAAAACAATAAAAAAAAATCACTGAAATCCCATTTGGGAGAAGAAATACAAATAGGTCCTAAAATATGTCTAAGATTGACTTGTTAAAAAAAAGGGGGGGGATCCATAATCTACCAAAATATTCTATGCTCACTCACGTACCTTCAACCTTACAAAGTGCCTCACCCCCTGGAAAAGGGAGAGCAGCAGATGTCATAAATAATGCATTAACAATTTAGTCGAGTCTCCACTAAGCTTACTCTGGCAAAATAAAATAAAAATTGATCCGATTTGTTAAGGCCTCATGCCTGTTAGGATTACATTCAGCTGAAAACAAAGTCTTAATCAAATAGAATTTGTTTTTCTCACGTATAAGTCTCTAGGTAGATGAAGGCGGTGTTGAATTAGCTTCTCTTGGGGGTTATCTCGAGTCTGTGTCACATCCACATGACTGTTTCACGTTCTCAGCATGTTTTTTGACTTCAGATTTATCATTTCATGGGTTCAAGGTGGGTCCTGGCTCTATCCTCATGCTCAAGACAGGGAGAAGAGGGCAAGTTGGCGCTCTCTATTGTTAACATTTTTATTTCTTTAATGTCAGCAAGTAAAACTGTTCTCAGAAGTTCTCTCCTAGAGTGCCCCTTTTGATTTATGACTCTCTGACCAAAACTCTGTCAAGTGGATACCTGTTCCTGTCTGTCTGGGAAAATGAGTATCTAGCTCTTAGGATTCTGTGTAGGAGCAATGGAAAGGTCAGCTGGGAAATGACATTTGAGCTGGCCAAAGAACAGTATCTGCCACAGCTCTGTCTCATTCCCAGTGACCCTGGGGCCTGGACCCTTTGAGAACAACTTAACTACTGAAAAGGAGGCTGAACTTCGAGTTGGACTTCCTGTCCTGAAAGTTCTTTAGCATCTTGCTTCTATTTACATGACTTGCTGTTCATTCTGGCCCTTTGCATGATGTTTGTTTCCTGACTGGCTGCTTCTTATTTCTTTTCCCTTTCCGGGAAGCAGTATGGTTTGGTGGTGGGAAACACAGGCCCTGGAAGCAGACAGCCTAGGTGGCTGTGTGGTCCTCAGTTAGTTAGCCTCTGGGAACCGTCATAGCATCATTTGTCAATTGAGAATAATAGTGGCACTTACCCCATAGAGTTACTATGAAAAATTATCACATTCCCATAGAATTAAGCATGTGAAGGGCTTGAAAAATGCTAATCGTTTCTATTATTACTATTTTGACTTATTGCTAGAATCTATCAATGTATGTAATCACAATACTTGACACATAGAAGGAGCTCAGCTAAGACTCTTTTCCAGTTTGTTTTTTGTACAAAAATAATAAATTTTTATGTGATAATGATGATGATGGTGGTGGTGGTGGTGGTTGGATGGTGTGTGTGTGTGTGTGTGTGTGTGTGCTATGCTTGTGAGATTTGTGAAGGAGAGGTGTAGTAGGATCTTTTCAAGAAATATCCTAGGCCCCAGTATTTTTGTCTTTGAGAAAAATTACTCAAGTGAACTATATTTGAAAAAAATTTTTTTCTAAAGTAATTTGTAAAGGCAAGTTTCTAAAATCCATATGCTGTCTTTCATTAAAATTATATTTTCTCCTCATCTTTAATGTATAGATGGATCTTGACTTACAATGGTTTCACTTATGATATTTTTACTTTATGGGTGCAAAAGTGATGCACATTCAGTAGAAACTCTACTATAAATTTTGACTTTTGATCTTTTCCTGAGCTACTGATATGCAATAAGATATTCTCTAGCATGCTGGCAGCTCCCAGCCAGACATGGGACCAGGGTAAACTCCTGATGCTCTGTAGGGTGTTTGACCATTTGATAGGTTAGTATATTAAATCCACATTTTATTTATAATATTTTCAATTTATGGTAGGTTTATCAGGATGTGACCCCATAGTAAATTGAGGATCACTCAGTGTAGTCTCCATTATTTTGTTAGAGTTTTCCCAATTGTTTATGTTAGTGTGGCAGATATTGTTAAAAGAAAAAATAGTATACCAAGATTTTTTGTTCTTCTAAGAACAAAAGGCACAGTTTAGGGAGAAGAATAATTTGGCCAAGGAATGGTAAGAAGGACACTTGGAAGTGAAAATGCATCAGCAGGAAGGAGGATGCCGATTAGAAATGTGGAAGCAAGCTGGAGGGAAACTGTTATCTTCTTGATAACTCTACTCCTGCTGAGCTCTGGCTTCATCTTCCTATTAAGAAATATTCACTTTATAATGTAAGGTGCACTCTTTACTGCCTTTAGTACTTAAGTAATTGAAGTTAATCTCTTCAAAGGAGATCTCAGTTGGATTGATGTAAGATTGAAAAAATCATTAAGAGAAAACTAATAAAAGAAAACTCTAGGGTGGGTAACGAGGGTATTATAGTCTTAGCTCTTGCAATATGACCCAATAGGCAAAGCAGGGTCTACAAGCCAAATGTTCAGCTTCTCATATTCAAAGGCAGGATTATACAACAATGTAGACTTTGCAAGACTATTGTTTTAAGAAGGAATTAAGCAGAATTTATCTACCTCATTATTATGCCAGCAATCCAGCCTGCAGGACTTAGCTCACAGATGTCTCCTGAAATGTGGAAGAAATGCCCCTGTGAGAGCTCAGTCAGAGATTGAAATCTGCAAGAGGGAGGTGAGGAAAGAGGCAGCAGAGAAGGGATTCCAGGAAGAAAGTAAAGAGGGTTTCTGCAACCTGATTTCCTTCTCTGGGTTTTTGGTTTCTAAAGCTTGGTATGGGGCACAGGCATCTTAGATAAACAAACAGGCAGGCAGGAGCAAGGCCTTCTAAGCTGATCCCCTATTTGTAGAATGGCAATCTGATTTATTGTCCAGAATGCAACATTTTTAAGAATGAAAGAAATCACAGGGCCAACTGGCAGAAACCAGGATTTTTCTGGACAAACTGAATGCCTGTGGTTCATCTAGTCTATAGTAGGAAGGTATAACCAAGTCATTTTAGAGGATAGTGGTGCAGACTAATGGAGGGCACAGTAAGTCCTCCTGAGTGTCATGAGGACACCATGAAAAGGGAGCCAGCACCCTGGGGTTGGTGCTGTTCCACAGCAGCAACAGGTGGAAAGCTCCAGGCTGGGAAGCTGGCTGGAGCAAATGGGGAAGCCTTAAAGGCCAGTGACCCAGGAAGGAAGCTCAAGTTACCAGATAACCATGATGTTTTGAGGGAGAGGCTGGATCAGAAGCCGCGAGTGCTATAGTGACCACAATACAAACAATGCTGTTCCAAGAAACAGTTTCTGCACTAAAAAACCGGTGCCCTGCCTGTTATTCCACAATGGCATGCAAGCCATACATTCTTCCCCACGTATTCCTGAATGTCAATTTAAAAAGAGAGATGGGGATGGCATGACTATATGGAGCACTAAATATATTTTATTAATAAAAATGTTCAAATTATTTGTTTAAATTAAAACTACATAAAATGCAGCTGAGTCTCCATTTTGCGAGCAAATTAATTATGAACAAAGTAAAGGTGCTATATCTCTGCCAATATAAGTTGTACCATAATTTGTGCATCCCTCTTTGCAGCATTGAAAAGACTATATATTTACTGATAGAGGGCAGAGGTCATTGCCCTCTGTATATCTTCCCCCAATCTTAATAATGTCACCATTTATTAAATTATTCCCTGAGAACTGTACTTCAAATGAACTATCTGAACAGCCCCAAGAAACCTTTAAAACAGACAACATTATTTTTATATGTTTACTGGTGCAATGTAACTATATATCATAGTGAGATTCAAAGTGATACAAACATACATGAACACAGCACTTGGAATATTTCCCTCCGTATACCACTGCCTTCACCAGCTCCTCTTTCCTCCCTCTCCAGACATGTTTGTGAGATTGACCGTGAAACCTTGTATGAACATAACCTTATTGAGCTGTTATGTTCCTCAATCCTTGTTTTTTCCATCCTCACCTCCCTTCCTCAATGCCCTTCCACTATTCTACTGGTTTCCCTCATTTGACTGAAGTCCTTTTGCTTCCTATTTTCTCTCTAGCTTACACATATGAGAGGAAACATTTGATCCTGGACTTTCTGAGGCTGGCTGATCTCACTTAGCATAATATGATCTAGCTCTATCATTTTCCTGAAAATGACATAATTTTTCTCTTCTTTATGACTAAGTAAATTTCATTGTGTGTATATGCCATATTTTTGCTATTCATTTGTTGATGGGCACCTAAATTGATTCTGTAATTTGGCTTATTGTCTGAGTATGTTGGTAAGTTGCCTAAGGCTAAGAAGGCTTGACCAAGTTCATCTAGCCAGTAAGTGACAGAGTTTGGATTTAGATAAAGCTCAACATCCATATGTCTTACATATTAACTTTCATTCTAAGATGCCTTAAGTAGATTGAAATGAATTCATCGAACTCTTGACCTCTAAAATTCTAAACTTAATTACTGAACTGTTCACATTCTTATAATACATTTTTTCAGCTAAATTCCAGATCTTTTTCTGCTTTTTTTATTATACTATGTCTGTGTTTCTTGAATTATTGTTTTCTTTAGACATATTCATTAATCAAGTAAGTATTTATTAAGGGCTTACTATATGCCAGGAACTAGTTAAGGTGTCTGAGTTATATCAACAAATGAAATCTGTAATAAAACCTTTGGAACTTATCTTCTGTTGGAAACAAAAAATAAAATGAGTGAATAATTATAAGATATAGCAAAAGGCAATAAGTGCAAAGCACAAAAAGCAAAGCAAGATGAAGTAGAATGGGACTATTTTAAAGAATATGATAAGAAATCAATTTTTCATTGGGAAAATTTTATCTGAGAGAAGTCTAAGGGAGGGACCATGCCCATGTCTAGAACAAGAACAATTCATGCATAGGCCCTAAGGGTCATGTGTCCAGAGCAGAATAAGCGAGATAAAGTCAGGCAGAATGGACTTTCTGTAGTATTGTATGAACTTATAGGACCTTTAAAGTCATTTCAAGAAATTTGATAAGATTACAATAAAATTTTATTTATTTATTTATTTATTTATTTATTTATTTATTTATTTAGAAGTGCTAGGGATTGAACTTGGGGTGTCTCTATCACTGAGCTACCTCCACAAAGTCTTTTTACTTTTTATTTGAGACAAAGTCTCATTAAGTTGCCCAAACAGGCTTTAAACTTGGGAGTCTGCCAGCCTTGGACTCTAGAGCCACTGGGATTACAGGCAGGCATCACTGCACCTGGTTACAATAAGAAATTTAAATAACTCTGAATTGTTTCTTGACATCCAGTATAGCTATGATTCTTTATAAAAGTTTCTTCCTTGCAAGTATTGACATCTGGACACATGTTGACATTTTTACTGATGGATCACAGTTTATCAGATTTCTCTATGAGAAGATAATTAGTTTATACAGAGAGTGATTTTTTTTTTGTTACTAAACCATTTGGAATCACTACCATTTTTGGTTAATTGGTGTGCATTAACTTTTTTTTTTTACCACCATATCATTCCATATCTGGCAATGCCATGGGAAGAATGGACTTAAAGCATTATATTTTTTCTCTCTCTCTTTTTTTCTTTCTTTCCCACCCTTAAAATTGTGCTATATGATTGGAGGAAGAGTTAAGGTAATTTTAATCTCATTAATGAGACTCAGGGTAAAAGCATTCTGTGTGTGTGTGTGTGTTGGGGGGGCAGGAATTGAGCCCAGATCATTCTACCTCTGGGGTCTTTTTATTTTGAAACAGGGTTTTGCTAAGTTGCTGAGGCTAGCTCGAACCTGCCATTCTCCTGTCTTACCCTCCCAAATACTGGGATTATAGGCATGTGCCACCATGCTCAACTTAAAGCACTAATGATATTTGGTAGGAGGAAAAGTGTTATGTCCAAAGTGCCCTTAGCCTTATATCTAGAGTAAGCATTCTTGTAGCAAACAAAACTGCAGTTACAGTTTGAGTCCTTGGAGAATGTCTCCTAAACCATTACATCTTCTGAGCCTCCCTAGGATCTCATCCACTTTTGGCCAGGAGGACACACCTGACCCAGCAAGGAAGGACTGGAGGAGTCACCCTTGACATCCCAGTCCATTTTCTGTTTGTCTGGTGCTTTTAATTAATATTTTGATTTGACACTGGCTAACACCTGACTTGTGTGAGCCTGATTTGACACTCTAATACTATGTGCTCAATGATAGACAGGGGGGGACCCTCGAAAAATAATAATTTTGTGAAATTACTAAATTTACCATAGGTTCATAGATTGTAAACTCAGGGGCTCAGGAATATTCTGAATAACATTATTTTGGAAAAATTTGGCTCTAAATATATTGAGCAGAGTCTGAAGATGAATGGCATGTCACTAAGCAGTAAGAAAATTAAATCTTAGCAAATGAAAAATATATGTGTTGTTACTTTCAGATTGAATAACCAGGAACTATTAGTTCATTCAAATAATTCTTCCATTTTTTGAAGCTTCAGATATTTCTAAGAATTGTTTTGAAAATTGTATATTTTAAGCATAGCTTTGAACATGGTATATCTTTATTCTTTGTATTTCAATTTCAATTCTTCACATACTTCAATTTTGAAAACAAAGTTTTGTGCTATGAATAAGACGGATGTGAGATTATAATGCACCAATATAAGTATAAAAATAAGGTAGATATAATGATGATTTAAGCAAATGTATAAATATATAGTAATGTGACTTGTTTTCTTCAATGTTGGTGAACTAATTTAAGATAATGATCAAAGTATAAAACTGTCATCAAAAATAATTTCATTAGAATAAACTATACTAAGCAGGGTGCGGTGGCGCACACTTGTAATCCCAGCATTGGGGAGGCTGAGACCGGAGGATCCGGGTTCGCCGCCAGCCTCAGCTACCTAGTGAGGCACACCACAACTTAGCGAGACTCGGTTTCAAAATAAAGAATAAAAAATAGGGCTGGGGGTATAGCTCGGAGGTAGAATGCCCCCGAGTTCAATTCCCAGTACTGCAATACATAAATAAATAAATAAATAAATAAATAAATAAATAAATAAATAAATAAACTATACTATCCTGATGATTGATTTGGAGGACAAAATTCATTTATCTGCATTTCTATTGATCACCTATGCTTATCATTTTATTTATAATACTTACTTTGATCACTGCATTTAAAATATGTATTTTAATGAAGATCTTTGTTCAGTGGGTTTCCTATACCATTTTTAATAATTGGCTATTTATGGAGAACAGAACTGTCCTAATATATATTTTAGTTTTCTTATAATAACAGGGGGAATGCTTCAGAGCAAAAAGTTCAATTTGCCAATTTTCTCAACAAGTACCTGTGAGAATAAATGTTAGCTTCTTTTATTAGGAGCCTAATGAAAATTTATTGCAATGTATTTATACACACACACGCAGATAACTTTTTACAAATATATAGTGATTATGACAAATATCCCTTTGTATTTTCTTCTTTGGAATGTAAGGGATTTCCTTATTACGCTCTTTTTCTACATCTGAACATTATGATCTAATTTCTGTTGAAGTGATATAATTTCTCTCCTAACAAAAAAGAGTAATACATTTAGGAATAACTCATAAAGTTTACGATGAGCTAGATAATTCTGAAAACTGAAAAGTACTCATTCTGCTTCATATCGTGCATGAGATAATTAAATGTAAATGTCTGTATCTGTGTTTATATGATGTTTATATATGTGTATATAAACACAGATATTGTTTTTACCTCAAATATTACAGAGTAAAATATAAAATGTGGATGTGCACCAGTTGGGGTCCCCTGAAGAGAAGTTACTAGAGGAAACTAGCAGCCCAAGAAGTTAATTGGAGGGTAATTCCTGTGGGAGATAAAGGGAGGAGGAAGCCGGCTTGACACCTGCAAATACACAGAAGGAAGCAGATTGGGCAGGAAGAGCCTCAGACTGTGGTGTAGCTGTGACTAAGTCTTGGACAAATCAGCAAGGAGCTCTAAGTCAAAGACACATGATAGTGGAGTCTGGGGTTAGACACAAATGACTGCATCCTTGGCTGGGAGACTAGGGAAGTGTGCAACCTCTGCTCAACAGCTGAAGTGGATACTGAAGGCATCAACAGCTGGGAACTGTCAGTAGCTTCATTCCTTGAGGCTGAATAGCAAGTTCTCTCTTGAAGATAGATATGAATAGCACATCTTGATGGCTGCTGCAGTGTGTGTGTGTGTGTGTGTGTGTGTGTGTGTGTGTGTGTGTACTCAAGTAGAATTGAAAAAATGATCTACCATTGAGAATCTTTTATTTTGTAAGATGTTTGACATTACAACTCATCTAAACAGATGAGTTTAGCTTGCCTGGTTTTCTTTGGGGAAACTACATCTAATTGGCTTGATTTGGGCCACTTTCTAGAGAATTCACATTATTGGAATGTTGTGATCAATGGCAGTGATTCTTACTGTCAGGAGTAGGTAGACTTGGACCACTGGGAGCAGACTGGGAATGGATGTCTGGGAATCAAAGGCTATATCACAGAGCAAGTATAATCATGCCTACCGTGTTCAATTTCCTCTTCATGTTTGGGATAGGTGACATGAAGAAGATAAAATGAGAATGTGTTAGCAGAGGAAACTCTGGAATTGATTTTTTTCTTGTTCAGAGGTAAGGAAATAAAAAGAAAGCTTTGAAATAATTGGATTGCGATCTCCTTTATTTCCCTGATCACTGTTTTACTTACACTAGCTATATCTAACATAAATGACATGTCAGTGTTAGAAAAAACATTACTAACACATTAATTATCAAGCTCTATTTTGTTAATATTTGTTATTTTTATCAATATTTTCTGAAAATTTTAGTATATTATAGACTCTGTGGTACCAAGAATAGTATAGAGGATGGATCAGTATAGCAAATAGGCCAGGCTACAGCTGGTGGAGTGATTTATAAGTTGGACCATATTTTTAGTTGATTTTCACACTCTCCTACTGGATTTATGCCTATAGAAAGTGAAAACATGTATGTAACACATTTTGATACAAAACACAGAAATATATTGAATTTACAGATTTTTTTTTCACCAGAAAATTTGGCATTTGTTCACCCTCATTCTCATTAAAAGTATGCTGATGTAATTTTATGTATAAATTTAATTTTTTGGTACTGGGGATGATACTAGGAGCCTTCTACCTCTGAGCTACACCCCATGTTCATTTTATGTTTTATTATGAAGCAGAGTCTTGCTAAGTTGCTGAGGCTGGCCTTGGACCTGTATTCCTCCTGTCTCAGCATCCCAAGTACTGGGATTATAGACATGAGTCACTGTATCCAGACTGTGCATAAATTTCTAAATTAATAGCTAGTCAACAGGTAAATAGATATTTCACATGGCCTATTGTGGTTTATGAAACTACAATGTTCAGAACATCTTCTTAATTAATCAACAGATACTTATTTGGTATTCACTATATGACTCAGAATTTGGAATTACACTGCATGGTGTACACAAAACAAATAATATGTAGTTTTGTGTATGCCATTTGGACAGAAGAGAAAAATGAACAAAATACAAAAAGAGATTGCTGTAAGGCAATATATATTCAAAGACCTGTATATAATTTCTAATGATAATAGTGGTTTGGAGATGGATGAGTTGGTTATTTAAAAATGTGGAGAGGGCTTAATATAATCTGGACATTGAAAAATGGGTGGGCTTTGCATAGGCAAAACAGAAACAGCAGAAAGTTCTTGAGTATGATTAGAGATATCAGTTGGCCTCATGTGGCTTACAGACATTAAGAGAATGATCTGATTTGTTTGGATGACTTTTGGTGGGAAAGGAAAGGAGAAATCATATGGAATAGTTTGACTCTTGAGTCCAGATTATGAGGGCTCTGAAGATTACGTATGGCCTTTTATAAAAAGGTATCATTGTAGTGCTAAAAGGTAATTGGAGTAGGTTTTTATTACTATCAGCCTAAGCATAATTGTCCGAACTAGTCTATCTTCTATGAGGGTTCAACCCTTCGTTTTGGGAATATTATGAAGGTTCTAGGCTGTGGAGAAAGATTAGTACACCTGGGAGAGTTTATATGAGGCCCAACAAATTCCCAACTGTGGGAAGGTAGTGTCCTTTCTGCTGATGGCCCTGTGGGAGACATGCCGGCTGCTGTCAGTGGAAGTCTGCCCATTAGACATCTGCAGAGCACACTCGACAGGGCTTCTCTTCACCGGCTGGAGCAGGCTTGCCAGGGCTCCCTCAGCCCTCCTCACACTGCTGCTTGTCTGGAATGCGACAGGCTCCACATGCAGCTCTGCTCTTCTTCCTAGAGCCCTTTGTCTTGTTTCAGCATTTCCTTTCAGGCTCCATAGAGAGCCTACAAATCTATCTCTCTTTCTCTCCCTTCCTTTCTTCCTCCCTCGTCTCTCTCTCTTGGTACTGGGGATTGAACCTAGGGGCATTCTACCTTTGAACTACACCCCAACCTTTCTTATTTTATATTTTGAAACAGGGTCTCCCTAAGTTGCTGAGGCTGGCCTCAAACAACTACAGATTTCTATACCATCAATTTCTCCTTCCCCCTGAGTCTAACTGGTTCTAATTTAGTCTTTCCCAAGAAGGATAGTCAAGATTTCCCTTGCCCTTTTAAAATCTGTTTTTGAGTCACAAACTTTGTGCTCTACTTCTCTCTGGGTCTTCCTTTCTGATTCTCAAGATTCTTTTATTCCCTCAATAATCTTGTTTCCTGCAACTTAAAAACACTGCCTTTTGGTTTTGGTTTTGGTTTTGATATGAGTTTGAGAATCCATTTTACGTTAACAACAACAGAAATAAACATTGAGCACTGAGTTTCTTTTGGTTCTTATTCCCACTTCACAGTCTCAGACAATGCTCACAGATCATCTCATTTAAGCATCAGTACAGCTTTAAAGGGGTATAGATGTACTATCTGAATTTGATGGTAAAGATAGCAGAACACTCTGAGGTTAAATATCTTGCCAAGCTCATAGACCTAGTCAGTCACTGAGGAAGCCCAGATTCAAACCCAGGACGCCTATCCCACAGCGTGCACTCTTGTCTAATATTTTCTTTATCAAGGGATTAACATAATTACAGAAGTGTTTTTTTGAAGATTAGTCTGACATCTGCATGAGAGCCTAGAGAGAGGATTATTAGTATGGAGGTTATTTTAGTCTTTCAAAATGTCAAGTGCTACAAGCATACACTAAAGTGGTGATCCTAAGCATTCAGCTTTGCAGCCCAGAGTTGTGTGAGCAATGTGAAGGGGCAGGGAAATGAAAAATTAGCAGTTTAAGAAAGTAATAGAAAAATGTACAGTATACTCTAGAAGTGTGTCTCAAACTTCCTTGGCTATGAAATCACCTGGGATACTTGTTAAAAATAGAGAATCCTGATTCCAACCCAACCAATCTGTCAGAAATGGGTTTTCTAAGGGACTCTCCATTTTAAATAAGGATCACAGGTGGTTCTGGGATCAGATGAATTGTAGAAGATATTTTAGAATATGCCTTTTAATTTTTCTTCCATAGAAGCTATGCGTTGCTTAATTACCCAATAAAGTGTGTTTTTTTTTTCTTAACTCACTGACACAACTTGCTATTTTATAAGTGGTACCAGATGTGCAGAATGATTAACAATTAGGCCAAGACTATTAAAACTTTCAGTACAATTAGTAAAGGATCCATGTAATTTGAGATTTTTTTGTCATTGTATTGTTTTTCACAACAGTAGCTCTCTTGATTTTGTGATACAAGACACATGATGTAAAGTTACATGCCATGATTAATCCTTTGATATTGATAAATAGGATAATGACAAGTGTCTCCTGACTCAGACATTTTTAAGAGGTCCCATTTTATCCAACTCATTTTAGAGTGCATAATCACTGTGATAGTTTCCATAGCTGCTTCTGTGAAGAGTCAGTTTCCCGTGCTTGGTGGGTTCAAGATTTATAACTTCAGTTTTAGAATTCAGTTGTTCAGTTGTGCTCAGGTTTAAGCAATATGTATTTGGGGCTGAAAACTCTTCAGTGTTTCTAATATCCTGGGGAACTGAATATATTAAACAAGTCTGACAGTAAATAACACTTGAACATGGAAGCTTTTTACTTATGAATTCTGTCATCAAATTTGTATGTAAAAGTTACTAAGCACTTGAGAATATACACTTCAAGGTTAGAATTTGTCAGGTGAAGTATTAGGTGTTGTCAAGGCAGCCTGCTAATGGTGAGAAATATTGTTTTTATTGTTTTCCCACATACTTATAAACACAGAATTAGTTTTCTCTGTTTATTTCCCAGGTCTTTTCAGTAATATTAAAGATCTCAAAGAACTTATATCTTTTCCTCTCAAACCAAAGTTTTTCCCCAAACAGCATACCTTGCTCCTCAAGAAGCTAATGCCACATTGAATGCAGGTCTTTTCTGAACCACAAGTGGTCTAATATCACAAACTTTTTGATTTAGAAGTTATCTGATCTCAGAGATAGGGCCTAAAGTTCCTGCTATTCTCTCAAGCACACTATGTAGGATTCACCTTATTTTACAGATCTCTTGTACAACAAAATGAAGAGGTGTGAGGAGAGAAGAAATCTAGAATTTCCCTAGTGTGCTTAGTGTTTTAGTTCTGAAACCAGGGCTGGAATTTCTCCTTCTTGAGTTAAATTACATACTGTTCTCTCTTTTTTCTAGAGGATAAACAGGTCAAAATGGACACTGGGACATGTCAGAGAAATCCTGAAAGCAGGCATTCATTTGTGAAAGACGACTAGTTCCTGTTCAGTTTGTAAGTAATAGCTAGTAGGCTTTTGTACCACAGATCCAATATCAATCATTAGAGGGCCCTCTAATCTATTTTTGGATAAAATACCCCAATTGGTTTGCTCATTCATTCATTATTTAATTCAGCACAGACTAATGGACAAAATGTACTTCAGGTTATAATCTAATGGTACATTAGTCATTGTTACAATTGTTCCAACTTTAGTCATTGAAAAATTTTAAGATTGGCTCCTGTGTCTTTTTGACATGCCACATCCTTTGTCTTTGAAGACTTCTTTATTTTCTGATGCCATGAGATGCTCTAAAATCAGTCTCTTTACCCTAATTCTAGAAACAGCCATTTCTGGAAGGAGCCCTAGTTCCTTTTATTGTAACATAACATTTAGAAACCAAGACCTGGGCACTGGTATCTTTTTAGGTTTTGAAATGCTAGTAATGCAGCACTGAGAAGCCAGTGCTGATAGTACTTGTTATTTAATGTTATTAATATTGAAAGATGTAATAGCAACATGGAAATAATTTAAATCATTAACAAAAGATAAAAAAATCACAAAAACATATTTAAGGTAAATAAATCTTCTCACTGATCGGTATCCCTTGACTTTGGAGATATTTACTGCCTACCAAAAAGAAACAGTGAATTTAAGACCTGGTCCTAGCTATGAGGAGACATAATTTTATGACCAGTGGCAGAGCATTCGCTTAAAGTGAGAAGTCATAAGCAAATAGGTGTTAATTGAAGCTAAGGGAATGTGTGGAAGTGTGAATTACGAAAAGAAGAGTGTTGGAAATGGAATTTTGGCAATGTCACAATTTAAAGTATTGTTCCAAGAATGAGATCCTATAGAGAAAAATAGAAATAACCATGACAAGATGATGTGATGGGAACAAATACAGAAGATAGTTTCAAGAAGTAGGAGATGGAATTATATAAATTAGTTATTTGTTGATTGCTTCAGGAATGCTTCATGAAACTCTAGGAAGTACATTACACAGTAACAAATAGATATGTTTATTGTAGGGTAAAGGAATTTTGGTGTCTCACAGTATTGTGATTCTCCTCAGAGTGTTGTAAGAGTTTAAAGCAATTTGGTTTTATGTTAAATGAGAAATATTAAAGAGTTAATTGCTGGGTGTGGTGGTGGATGCCTGTAATTTTAGTACTTCAGAGGCTGAGACAGGAGGATCACAGGTCCTAGGTCAACCTCAGAAACTTAGCCAGGTCCTCAACAATTTAGCCAGACCGTGTTTCAAAATGAAAAGTAAAAAAATAAAATAAAATGACTGGGGATGTAGCCTAGAGGTAGAATGCCCCTGAGTTCAATACCCAGCACAAAACAACAACAACAACAAACAAACAAACAAAAATAAGGGGAGGGGAAATTAAATACTATAAAACAGAAAACAATGCATTTTTTTTTGTAAAATGAATAATGGTATACATCAGTGTACATCTTTTTTTTTTTATGGTGAAGGGAGCATGCCTTAAGGAAATGGAATGGGAAGAACAATGTTTTTGACAGGTGATAGAAGTGTGGGGTACTGGTAGTGGGACCATGTAGCTTGGACTCTGACTACATGACTTAGTTTCTTGTTAGATTTCTCACAAGTATCACAAATTATAGCACTTTGCTAACTTCGAGTAGGTGTATTTCCACTTCAAAATATGTCCAAAATGTTACTTGTTTTAATATCTTGGGACACAGCTATACTTGCACTGAGGAATACAGAGAAGTCTAAGGATCTTGGTAATTTGCTCTTGAAGATGCTGCTCTCTCATCTTTATATTCTAGTTCACAAGTTCATAATTCCCCAGCCTCTCTCCATAGGACTGACATCACTTTAGTACCTTACAAGATGATATGATGCTCAAAGCTTCATGTTCCAAGGGTCTAAACTAATGTCTGCATAGTAAATATTCAAGAACTATTTGTTGAATGATTGAATGAATGTATGAGTTAATGTTATCTTTCAGAATTTTAGGAAGATGCTCTCTGCTACCATTTGAATATGGTTTGCGTGTCCCACAAGGTTAAGACTTGTTAAAGACTTGGTCCCAGGTGGTGGTATTGGGAGGTAGTGAAACCATTAAGAGATGGGGCCTAGTAGAAATTCTTGGGTCATTGGGAGCATGCCCTTGAAAGGGATTAGGGTAGATCTTGTATGCTCCCTTGCTAACTCTCCTGAGAGGGTGATTATAAGAAGTAGGCCTGGCCAGTCCTACTCTCTGCTTTCAGATTTGAGATGTAATTCCTCCCACTCTTGCTCTGCCATCTGACACAGAGCCCTCACTAGAACCTGTACTATGCTGTCTGGACTTTTGGCATCTAGAACTGTGAGCAGAGTAAACTTCTTTACTTTATGAAAATGGTCTGCATTAAATATTTCATTAGAGTGTTGAAAAGCTGACCAATACAATATCCAACATTATTAGCATCCTTGACTTTGTCTGCCACATTATAGCTCTTGGGATGTTAGATATTTATTCTATTATTTTCCTAACACAGAAGTACAGTTGCACACTGAGTTGAGTGACCACAGAAGGACACTGCAATTCAACAGCAAAGAAAAGAAACCTTGTAAAACTGAAAGACTTGGGAGGGCAGCAAAGCAAGAGAGACAAAATATCCCAGCACCTGCCTCCCTCACTGCACAGCTGGGAAGGGGGAGTGTGCTGTTTTGACTCTGTGTGGGATAGATGAGTGCTCTTCAACCCTCTCCTCACTCCTTAAAATGAAAACACTTCTATTCAGCAATCTGGCCTCTCCATAAGTATTTTTTTATACTTTTATTGGTGCATTATAGTCTCACATCATAATGTAAATCATGTTGATAGTGACATCCATGCACATAGCACTTGGTAGGCTTTCCCCCGACTCCCTCCCCACTCTCCCCTTCCCCTTACAGGGTTTGAGATTGACATTGGTATTCTTACATAGGTACAAAATGTCTGTGGAAAAGATTCCTTAATTGATCTTCCCTCTCCTCTTCCCCTTCCCCTAGACCACCTGCCTGGATTCACTGGAGTTTCTCCTCCATTATCTGAAATCCCTCTTGTATCCTGACAACTCTCCAGTTTCTGCATATGAGAGAAAACGTATGACCTTTTACTTCCTGGGACTGGCTAATCTCACTTAACATAATGTTCTCCAGTTCCATCCATTTTCCTGAAAATGACCTTAAATTTGTTCCTCTTCATTGCTGAGTAGAATCCCATTGTGTGTATATCTCATACTTTTGTAATCCATTCATCTGTTGCTGAACACCTAGGTTGGTTCCATAATTTGGCTATTGTAAGCTATACTGTTATAAACATGGATATGAGTGCTTTACGTAATATTCTGATTTCAGTCCTTTTGGAAAGAAACTCAGGAGTGGTATAGCTGGATCACATGGTGGATCCACTCCCAGTTTTCTGAGGAGTCTTCACACTGATCTCCATAGTGGCTGTACTAATTTGTAATCCCAACAACAGTGTAGAAGAGTTCCTATTTCTCGATGTTCTGGCCAGCATTTATTGTTTGAATTCTAATCTCATTCTGATTGGGGTTAGATGGAATCTCAGTATAGTTTTCATTTGCATCTCCCTAATTGCTAATGATGTTGAACATTTTTTCATGCATTTACTCGCCATTTGTATTTCTTCTTTTGTGAAGTGTCTATTTAGTTCAATTACCATTTCTTGATTGGGTTATTTGTTTCTTTATTGTTAAGTCTTTTAAGTAATTTGTATATTCTAGATATTAGTCCTCTATCAGAGGAATAGCTGGCAAAGATATTCTCCCATTCTGTAGGCTCTCACTTTAGGTGGTTTCCTTTGATGAAAAGAAACTTTTAACATTTAATTGTTGATAAATATATAATGACTTTTCTAATTCCATTTTAGTGTTTGCTCCTACTAAAAGGCAATAAATTAAGGATTGTTAGAAGTATACTTCAGAATTTTATCTATCTATATCACACTTTCAATTATTTTTAAAAACCAGAAGTATAGCAATTTGTTATTTGTATACCTAACCAGTGAATTAAACAGAAATGAAATTCTCTCACACATGTTTGAAGGTTTTAAAATGATAAATATTTAACATACAGTTTAAGTTTTACCCTTTATCCCTTCCCTCTTTTCTTTCCACTGGTCACCAATATTCAGAATTGTTTTAAAGGCATTTTCCTTTTCTTATTAAAGAAATGACAGCAGCAAAGTCATCCATAATCCTATCACGTTTTCTTCTCATCACATCTATAAGAAGCAAATGCATAAATGATTCCCCCTCTCCCACCCAACTAAATGATTTTAAAATACTCATTTTAGAACTGTTCTATATAATATTCAATGCTAATCTAATAGATTCTAAGCATAGGTTACAAACTAAGTACCATGCAGGGGACATCAGAGAGTGAGGGCTCTGTCCAGATGGAGTTCATGCCTGATTTATAAAAGGCAGCTGCTTCCTGTCTTCTGGAATAGTAATAAGTCAATGGCCAACATTAGCAAGTGGTCTGAGTTTTGAAAAAAAAGACAGAATTTTTGTGTCTTTCTAATTTCTTTTTTTTTTTTTTTTTTTTTTTTTTTGCAGTACTGGGGATTGAACTCAGGGGCATTCTACCTCCAAGCTACACCCCCAGCCCTAATTTTTATTATTTATTTTGAAACAGGGTCTCACTAAGTTGCAGAGGGCCTCACTAAGTAGCTGAGGCTGGCCACGAACCCAGATCCTCCTGTCTCAGCCTCCTAAGTATTGGGAATACAAGCATGTGCCACCACGCCTGGCTTCTTTCTAATTTCTAAATTTTGGAAACTATATAAAAAATTGAAAAAGTACCTTGTAAGTTAAATTTAACTTGTCAACAAGTTCAGAGCCAACTAGTGGGCTGCCATTACAAGCATAGTAAAACAGGATGGAGGCAACTATTTCTGTTTATTGTATTCTCTTCTGCCTCTTTTGAGTTCAGTTACTTATTCAACCACATTTCTTGCCTAAGTCTAGGCTTCCTGGCCTTAAGAAACCCTCCAGGAGCTGGAACCCTTCAGTTGTCCCAGCCTCAACCCTGCTGCTCTCAACAAAGTGGTTTCTTTGTGGTGCACTGAACAGCATCAGCCTCGCTCTGCGTCCGCTGCTGCCTGAGGTTTCATCATGTGATGCAGAGGCTGGGTTTGGATTTGGGCAAATCTATATGCTCATCCTAGCTCAGGCGTGTGCTAGCTGTGTGTTTGTATGCACTTCACTCCTCTGGAAATTCCGATCTGTACAATAGGATTAGCATTTTGAAATCTCAAAAAAATGCTGTAATAAAATCCTTAATCTGTTGCTCACCATATGATATCTGTGCAATAAAATGTGCTCCCTTCATTTATGAATTCAAGTGCTCACTTTTCAGTACGTGGCCTCCTATAAAGTCTTTTCTGTCAATCCACTCTCTCCTTTTTCCTCTGGACGCCCAGGGTATATTTGCTGACTTGAATAAATTTGTAACATCTGTGCCAACTTCTTAGATATATGTCATTACTCCAGTCATAATCTAAATTTCTGAAAAACAGAGACGATTAACAATTTTGAGTTTCTCAGACTATCTCTTAGTCTTAGATATTTTCAGGATCCAGGCAGATGCTGACTAGTCTCTTTAAGACTTGGAGTCTAAACTGCAGGGTGGAAAGAAATCTCAGAAATTATTACTTGAACATTTTATAGATGAGGAAATTAAATCCTCATTTAAGTAACATATCAAGTTCCTATGATAGAGTTAGAAATTAAAATATTTAAATGTTTCACTCTTAGAATAAGATGCCTCATATCATTAACTTTGGAGGGAATTGTTACATCCTGGCTTCTCCGCTTACCCGCCATGATACTGGGCATGTACGTGACATCTATGACCCTCAGTTCTTAATATCTCAAAGACGGTTGAAATGTAGGATTTTTTTTGGAGTAAATGAGTTAAGATATGTAAAGAATTTTCCCTAGTGATAGGGTATGCCACATACTCAGTATGTTCTATGATGGTAATAAAAAAGAGAACGAGACAGTGCTTCCAATGTATTTATATATCTGCTAACTGTTATTTAGAGAATTAGACAAAGGTTGTAATTATCTTTTGTCTTAAAGACTTGGCATACCTTCATTCTTGAGAAATTATTTTCCCATCTTTGGTTAATCAGGAGGAAAAATTTCAGCTTACATATCTTTCCCAAGAGACAGGATTTCCAAACTTGTTATTTTTATAGATTTTCTATAATTTTTTTTACATGTTGAGTTTTTTAGCTTCAAGGCTGCAACTATTCTCATTCTTTAATAGGAACCTTATTATATTTTAATATAAAGGATTATTTCATTCATTTTTTGAAGATTGTTTTAACTATCCCTGAGCCTGAGATGTTGATATGTAATTATTTTGCAAATTAGTACTTTTTGGTGGTTGAATTATACCATCTTGCTGAAGAGGTATTAAGTAACCATTAGTCTGTATTTCCATTTTAAAATGCTAAAATACTATGCACTGATATAAACTTTTTTAGCACCCTAAAACATTGGAGATGTTTTTAACCAAACATGTAAGAATTTTCAGAAAACTAGACTCTGAGCTGAGCTGTAAAGCACAGGAGGTCATTCAGAATAGAGATCTACTTAGTTCAGAAGTAGCTTTTTTTCACTATATAAACATCGTGAAGCAGACAATTCCTCAGTAGCCTCAGACACATACTTTCTCTAGAAGATTGGGAGAACAGGTTAGATTTTTCAACCTTTTCCTTTTTGCTGTCTTTCCTGATATTTTTCTGCTTACACCATTAAAAATGCATAGAATCTAGCAATAAATGTTTGTTGAATAAATGAATGGATGGGTGAATGCTTGATATCCTCTAATCTGTTTCACTTCTCTTTCTACTGTACACATAAATGATACATATGCATATTAATATAGGCAATTTCTATATTTTTCTCTTAAACAAACACATACTAATTCTTTAATCTATTGAGATGTTTGGAAAATGTGCCTTTTCTGGTCAAGAATTTTGTGAAAAATATATATATTTTCCAGATACCCTAAACTCTAGAATATTTTAAAGAAATGTTTGAATCTCAAAGCACAAGTTAATGCATTGTCATTAATTTGTGACTCGCTGGCAGAGGAAGGTAGAGGAAATAAAAAGTTGGTATACAGAAATTAGAAATGTATTGGACCATTTTCAGCAGCAAAGTCTAAAGAAGATTGGAAATCAAAGTGATAAAATAGATGGATTTATAATATACTTCATACGCCTAAACTTTGGAACAGAATGTTTGGGGTTTCTACTCTTTCATTACTTGTACTAGCTATTTGCAAACTTCTATTTTAATTTCTTAATCAATACAATGGGACTAACATTATGTAACTCATGTACCTGTTGTGAGGATTAAAGAGGCATTTTAAAAGAACATAATATAGTACTTGGCACATGCTAAGGGTATTATTGTTTTTATTGTTATAAAAGCTATAAATCAGAAGACTCTGGGTTAGGCAAGATTTTGGGGGCATTTTTGCATATCATGCTGTCAAAGGAATTAATTTTTTATTATAGATTTTTAGTTCATACAGCTGTCAATCCTTGGCTAAAGTATTCTTTCTTTTTTTTTTCTTCTCCCTTTTTCCTCCCTTCTTAATTCCTGCTCTCCCTTTCTTTACAGTCAACATTTATTACTTAGCAACTGTTTCAGACTATCCTAGGCACTGGGAATATGTCTGCATTTATGTATCTATTATCTATCTCTCTGTTTACACTATCTTGGATAGTGCAAACAGCTATAACAAAATACCACAAGCAGAGTAGCTTAAACTACAGAAATGAACCTCTACCATTCTGGAACCTGGAAGCTCAGGGTCAAGGTGTGAGCAGGGTCAGGTTCCTGGTGAAGGCTCCTTTTCTGGCTTGCAGATGGATGTCTTCTTGTGCTGTATTCTCACATGGCAGAGAAAGAAAGCTCTAGTGTCTCTTTCTGTTCTTATAAGGACAATAATCCCATTACGTGGGCTCTCCCCTTATGACCTCATTTGAGCCATAGTAGCTCTCAAAGGTCCCACACTGCTAATATATTTGTGGTTAGGGCTTCCACATATGAATTTGGGGGGGACACATTTAGTCCAAAATATTATCTATCTTCAT
Source organism: Graphiurus murinus (assembly GCA_004027655.1). NCBI lineage: Eukaryota > Metazoa > Chordata > Mammalia > Rodentia > Gliridae > Graphiurus > Graphiurus murinus. Next base: position 40,418 of record PVLC010004710.1, on the reverse strand, counting down.
TCTAAATATGTTTATAAAAAGAGAGTCTAATTCTAAGTCATTTAAAAAAAAAACTCCATAAAAGAAAACTGTTTAAAACAAGTTTTTTTTTTTTTTTTTTTAAGGGGAGGTACTAGGGATTGAACTGAGCAGTGTTCTACCCCTCCGTGTTACACCTTAGCCCTTTTTATATTTTAAGTTGAAATAGAGTCTCCCTAAGTTTCTGAGGATCTTACTAAGTGCTGAGTCGGGTTTTGAATCTGCAATCTTCCTGTCTCAACCTCCCAAGTACTAGCATTACAGGCTTATGCCACCATGCCTGGTTAGAGCAAGTCTTGACTGTGTGTTCTCCAGGTGATTGGGTAGAGCAGGGAGGTGAGTGGGGAACTGATTAAGGAATTGAGTGGGGAGAGGCGTAGAAGGTACAGAATTAGAGGTCTCAAATTATATGATGGTATTTTATAGCATTTTTAAAGAAAAAAGATGGCTTCACTGAAGGTTTCAGACATTACCATGATGAGCACAGTGTCTTTAGTGGGAAAGTGATCTGATCAGTTTACCCTATAAGAAGATGGATTAGAGATTTTTAGGAGACTACTGTCATAGTTCCTATGAACTACACTATAGGCAGCAGTAGTGAGGATGAGGAAGAGAGAAGATAGGGAAGAACTGACTGGATTTGATTACTGATAAGCCTACAATAGTTATGCATTGTGTTCCAGGATATGCTTGCTGTGGGAGGCTAGGAGGTGATTCCTGGGGACACATGCTCGCTGCCCGTTGGTCTGAGGTGATTCATGGTCTCTGTTCATCTCTGCATGGTGCTGAGGCACCCTTCTCCAACAGTATCACCAGTGCTGTTGGGGTCTCAGTTCTGGCTCTTGGTCTTCTTGACTTTTCATTTGAGCTTCTTTTTGTAGCTATTTCTGCTGACTCTAATCTAATGCCATTGTTACAGTCACTACTTTTGCTAATTCCACTTCCGCTGTGGGCATCAACAGTACAAAATTTTTCTGGAATGGCATTTCTACTATGGCTAAAGGCTCCTGCTCATCTACACCTGCTATTGTAGCTAGCCTTTATCTTATTTTATTATGAGCATGGATTTTAGGAAAAATCATAAGCTTTCATCCAATAAAATTGAGATATCATTCTTAATTCTGCCACTTGCAAATTCTGCAACACTTTGGGTAAGCTATTTAAACCCTTTGAGCCTTAGTTTCTTTATCCTTAAAATTAGGATAATGTGCCGGGCCTGGTGGTGCACGCTTATAATCCTAGCATTTGGGAGGCTGAGACTGGAGGATCCGTTTTCACAGCCAGCCTCAGCTGCTTAGTGAGGCACTCCGCAACTTAGTGAGACCCTGTTTCAAAATAAAGAATAAAAAAAATAGGGCTGGGGCTGTAGCTCATAGGTAGAATGCCCCCAGGTTTCATCCCCAGTACTGCAATAAATAAATAAATAAATAAATAAATAAATAAATAAATAAATAAATAAGGATAATGTTACCTGCCATTAAGGGTTGTTCTGAGGATTCAATGATTTCATGTTGTTAGAATACCTAACTTACTGGGTACAAATGGTGTGGTATAGGAGACTACTTATCATTATCAGCTTAATCTCCACCATGAGTCCCCAGGAGTCCTGTTTCTGCTTTTTCTTTCTTCTGCCTCCCAAAGCTGACTGCAGTGTTATCCCAAAGCTCTTGCTTCTCCAAAGTTTTATCTGTGCCTAACAGGTTAAAGAAATCATTTACATGATTGCAACTAGAATATTGTGTGGAGCAAAATTGTTGCTTGATGCATGTTAATCTCTCTCCTGTCCTTGTTGCTGTAAACTCTCATCGGGTTGGTTTTCCTTAGGGTGATTTGCGAGTTTCCTTCTGTTGGTCCTGTGCCCATCTACTTGCCCTGTGCAAGTCTGAATCTTAATATCTTAATGTATAAAGCCACCTGATTGTGTTACTCAAATGACAGACAGACAGACAGATAGACAGGCACGTGCATGTGTGCACACGTTGAGAGAGAGAGAGAGAGAGAGAGAGAGAGAGAGAGAGAGAGAGAGAGAGAGAGAGAGAGAGAGAGAGAGAGAGAGAATGAATGACAGAAGTAGGATTGTGGTTGTGGCAATTAGAAGGTTCTAGCAGCTTAGCCTTGAAACAGTTGAAGGGTTATCCTACACACTATTAAGAGAGTGGCAAACTCAACCATTGTAATCAGGAGGATTAACATGCTGATTCCAGCTACAAGAAAAGTATAGTCATGGCTGATTTGCTTTGAGTAAAACCTTAAAAAATTATTTTTTTTGTATAAAAATGTGTGCTTTTGTTCAACATATAGAATTTATACTTTGGTTTTATTGTATATGTGTATTAGGTCCATGAAGTTTTCAAGCCCAAATTATACAAAAATCATATCTAAAATAAATTCATTGGATTAGGTCAGCGGATAGAATCCAAAAGTATGATTTACATTTCAATGCATGTTATTATATTTTAACAGTAAGATGTTACGATCATTTTATCTTCTGCATGTTTAACAAAGGTGCTCAGCAGAATAAAGGAAAATTTCATCATTTTTAAAAATAATTTTCCATTCTTGTACTGTATGCCCACTCTTCAACACAAAATTGCACATATTTTTTCAGCAAAATTTAAAAATAATAAACTAGAATATTTTGGGCTACAAACTTTAACTGTCCTAGGAAATGCTATCCTGAAGGGCATCTCTAATATTTCAAGTTATTACTATAATATTAATGCATAAGTTTAGGCAATGATATATTCTCATATCTTTTATTGGCCATTTAAAAATTACCCTGTTCTTTGATATCTATACATAAAATTTTCTTGGGAAATATTTTATTAAAGCTCTTCTCACTTTTGGAATTCATGATATTATCTTATACTATATCTGGAGCCACAATGCCTCATTTAGAATTCGAGCTCCACCTGTGGTGTGCTCCATCTTGGGAACATTAGTTAACCTCTTCTGAGCTTCAGCTTTGTATTGTAAAGTGAAGATAAGAATAGTATGTATTTTAGGGTTCTAAGTATATGATTTAATGTATATAAGGCAATTAGAACAGTGCCTAGAACCTTGTGAAAGCTATATATTATTTTTAATTTTTAGGGAATATTATGGAGAAAGGATATAAAGCAAACATGTGTGACAAAACCTACTCATTATTTTCTCCCCCAAACTGTATTATTTGTTCTTAATATTATCATATCTACTTTTTAACATTATGACTCTCTATATTGTATTAAGTGTCACTCTTTTCCTCTTTCTCCATATGGAATTCATTAGTTTTACCTACTGTGTGCCAGACACTGTTCTGGGAAGTAATAAAACATCAAGGAAAAGAAATCGGCAACAATAAAGGAAGTATCTTTCCTCAGGATACTTGAGGGAAGGAGACAAACTCATAACTACATAGTTTATTCTAGTGAAATGTGATGATTTATGTTTTATCTTTGTGTTTTATTGTATGATGCTATTACGGTTTGTCACAGATCATTAACATCATGAATAATTGTTGAGAAGTAGGAATTGAAACATCTGGAATAGAAACTGAAAGTATTAATGATGAATGGTATTACTGGAAAACGTAGTGAACTGAAAAGGACCAGAAGAAAACAAAAATATGATTTTGTTATTCATAGAAAAAATACCTTGAGCTTAGGGAAATTTAATTACACAAACACTTAGCAGAAACCTACAATTTATGAACTCATTCATCCTACAAATATTTTTTGAGAATCTCCTAGGCACTGGGACAAAGCAGTAAACAAAATATATAAAGTCCCTGCTCTCATGTTATTTAAATTCTAGAGAAGACAGAGTAATAAGCACACACACACACACACACACACACACACACACACACACACACACTATTCTATTTCCTAGCTCTCTAAATTTGTTTTCCCTCATCCCCTCAATAAAATCTTTCCTATGAGTGCCCTATTGTGGACTATTTTCTGCTGTGAATTATTATATCTTAACTGGTCTCACCTCCATCGTTCACGTTCCCATAGTTGTTTCTAAAACACAGAGGAAATCATTGTAGTCCTCTGGTTATAAACTTTTTATGACCCCTATCATCCACCTTATGATTTCATTCAGGCTTTGGCCCCTATCAATTCTCCAACCCTATTTCCTGTCTTACAACCTGAGTCATTGCTCCTCTCAGCTGCCACTCTCTTTTTCAGCCAAAGGACAACTCATACTTTACCAAAACAGAAGCAACTACACAGAAATGTTTGGCTTTTCTTAGCTCTATAGCTGTGACCTTTCTCTACAGAAGAATATGTATCATATTCATTGTTTTCCTTTAAAGCCTTCCAAAGGTCTGGACTTCCCATTGTGCTTCCAATCCCAGTTTCACTCATTTTTTTCCAGATCTTTGTTTTTGAAGTAATTGTATCATAAGTTTCTTTCTTGATAGTGGATTATTGTCATCTATGTTTGATATGCTTTTATGTCATTTATTTAAAAAAAATCTATTCCTTGTACATTTCCCTGAAGACATGGCTTCATGTTACATAGTCTCATCTCGACTTTCTCCATTCTTCTTCTACCAGCTGTTCATCGGCACACTCCCGCCTAACTTCTGCCTCTGGCACTTCATGGAAGCATCAGACACTGTTCTGGGAAGCAGGGATACATGTAAGCTTCCCTCACCTTCTATCCCTCCTTCACAACCTCCTACCTCCCTTCCTTTATTTTCCCAAGGACATCAATAACAGTCACACTGCCAAATCTAATGAACCCTTACTCTACCACTCAGGAGCATTCAGTAGGGTTCACCATGCACTTTTTTTTTTTGGCACTGAGAATTGAACCCAGGGGCATTCTACCCACGAGCTACAGCCTCAGTCCTATTTTTTATTCTTTATTTTGAAACAGGGTCTCACTAAGTTGTGGAGGGCCTCACTAACTAGCTGAGGCTGGCCAAGAACCCGGATCCTCCTGTCTCAGCCTCCCAAGTACTGGTATTACAAGTGTGTGCCACCATGCCTGGCTGACCATGAATTTTTGGAAACTGATTATCTAGGCTGATTGTCTTTTTCAGTCTTGTTACGCTAAATAGTCCCCCTTCTCTACCTAAAATCATTGTCCATACCTTTTCCCTAGATGATTTCATTTTGTCACAGTAATTTAAATGCTAACATTTTAAAATTAAAAAGCCGTATTTCTGTCCCTATTAGTATTCTTAGAATTGGGATTATATAGCCAACTGTTTATTGAATATATTCATTTAAATGCTTACTGGGTAAAGGTAAAGCTTGTAGTTCACAAGCCAGAACTCTTGATTGTTCCCATGGCATATTCCAGTAATGATACCACTGCCCATTTACAGAAGCCCCAATCTAAAGTCATTTATGATTTCAACATCTTTTCTTATTCCCCCTCAGAGATCCCATTGGCAGGTTCAAAATGTATTCTTAATAATTACCAATTCATAGTAACCGTACAAATTAATGGGTTTCACTGTTATATTTTCATACATGCAGAGATCATGCTTTATGTCCATTCTCCCTTCTTTGTCTCTCAAAATGTATTTTTAAAATTTCTTCTCACCTTTATTGCCATTATCTTTATCTAAGTCATGCTTAGAGCTTGCCAGGACAATTGTGGCAGCTTTTCTACAGCTATCTTTGCCTCCTGTCTTATTCATGTTCACATAGTAGCCAGAGTCATCCTCAGTAACATATGTAATCAGATCATGGAACCCAATGAATAAAACACTTAGGTGATTTCCCAACTCATTTACAATAAAGTCCAGGATCTTTCTGCCAAGCTCCGTGTTCTGTACCATATAACCCATGAATACCTCTTTGAGATCATCTTCTATCGTCCCCCACCTGCTTAATACATCCTATCCACACTGTCCTCCTTTCTATTCTTTGAGTAAGCCAGACTCTTTATGAAATAAATGACCACATGCTAGTTCCCAATGACTTTTCTAGGTTTTGAGATACCTCAAAAATAAAACAGATGTAGTTATCCAACTTCGAAAGTATGCATTCTAGTAAGAAAGACAAAAAAAAAAAAAAAAGAAAGAAAGAAACATAATAAAAATAAATTCTGTCATATAAGGAATACCACAGTGCTATAGAAAAAAGAAGAGAGCAGGTTAAGATTGAGAGTACCATGGAGCAGGGGAGAGTATTCTTAAAATCACTAGAAAAAACAACAGCATTTCCCAAACTCATTTGACTATAGAATGCATATTATGATCTTATGGAAGTAATCTTTCAAGGAAGACACTTTACACAATTGTGACCTACCTACCTTCTGTTCTCTCCCTACAAGTTACATACATCATTTTATGGCATGGAAAACTGAGTTCCACAGAAATGACCTAATTTTCCTTAAGTCACAAATCTATCCTGGAATTTTAAGATATGACTTATGCCTTACAAAGTTGGTGAAGAGAACTTTAATGGTAGAGACCATCCGTTGCTTATCTGTCTTACTTGACACTTGGAGCAGCTTGTCTACACAACAAAATAATTTCTATTAATAATCACAAAATAAAAATAATGCTTAGAAAGCATCAGTAAAATTTTTCTTCTATTGATTTTTGTATACATAATCATATCAATAGAAAAGGATAGTAAGTAAATTAATATTACATTACTAAATGGAGGAAAGTAATGATTTAATATTTTTAAATTACATTAATGTTTTCCTTTTTTGTACTTTTATTGGTGTATTATAGTAATGTTTTCCTTTTAAAAGGAAAACAGGTGTTCTGTTACATATACTAGTTGTTACGGACTGAATGTTTTATGTACCTCCAAAATTTACATGTTGAAACTAACCTCCATGTAGCTATAACTGTTTTTAGAATAAAGAAGTAATTAAGATTAAATGAGGTCAATATGGGGGGGGGCTGATCTGATAGAATTAGTGTTCTTCTAAGAAGAAACACCAAATATACATCTGTCCCTCTACCTCTGTCTCTCTCTCCTGCTAAGGACACAGACAAGGTAAAGGCCACATGAAGATATAACTTAGGGGTGGCCATCTGCAAGGCAGGAAGACAACCCTCATCAGCCAGGCTGATCTTGGAATTCCAGCTTCCAGTACTATAAGTAACTATAATACAGAATCTCTGTTGTTAAGCCGCCCGGCATATTGCATTCTGTTACTGCAGCCATGAGAGGGCTAACACATTGGTGTGTCCTCTATTGCAGTACATATGTAAACTGCAGTTCCTGTTAGTAAGCCTTAACTTTTGCAAGTGTTATCAATAGCTTTGTCAAAATTGTTTTTTTTTTAATATTCCTGCCTAATAGACTATAGAGCCAGATTTGTCAGTTTGTCTTTCTCATAGTGACTGAAGAACGCTTTTTAAAAATTTTACTTTCAAAGTTTTTGTCACACAGAGCAAAAAACACAAAACTGGAAAAATGACAAATATAAATGGTTAAAAAGAAATTAACAAAAATCCTATTGTGCTCTATATTCCAAGGGTTTTACACACAAATAAAAACTTCAAGTGGTTTCATAAAATGACAGAATTGAAGCAACTCAAGTGCTCTATTTCATCTTTCCATTACTGGCTGTCACGGTTTGTTTCGAATCTACAGTTTAAGGAATATGTAGTGCCACAGGGGTGGAAACAGCACTTCAAGAGAGCTTGAATGATTCAAAACCATTCTGAACTTACTCTCACAATGAAAATGTGTAGCTGTGTCTGCATGTATCGAATGCTGACTGGATGACTGAGGATTCTTTGAATTAACGTTTATGTAAGCACAACATTAATTAAAGGATAAGTAATAAAAAGCAATGTATGTTATTAAAATTTGACATTAATCTGCACAATAATTTAGAACTTTAACAAGTTTTGGGGGAAGAGTGTTTATTAATTTATCACTGACATTGTTTAGAATTACTATCAAACTTTGATAATAAAAAGCATGTTAGTTTTAAATCGATTTTATCATTGCCTATAAATTCTCCACAGGCAAAGCACTCTCTTATTCTACTGTCCTGCCCTAGGTAAGTCCCCAGTAATAATGATGATAATAGTCAACATTTATTGAAAGACTCAGAGTTAATGCATGTTTAATCATTGTGATGAGTAAATCAGCTAATAGAGGGGAAACAGTCAAAAATGCCTTTCTCAGCATGTTTTATTGTAGTTTCCTGTCTGGAGCATTTGGAGTGTATTATTAATTCCATTCAATATTATCTCAGCAAGAGGAATTGGGAGACAAAGCTCATTTCCTTTGTAATGGTTTCTTTTGCTGTTAGTAGGTAACATCAACGTACAATCCTGGTAAAAGCATTTACATTGTTTTCCTAAATCTGTAAGTGTTATTAAGGAGGTACACTTATAGTCTACTTTTTGTTTCTTTACATTAATCATTTGGCAGAGTTTGCTGTGAAAACAAAAATAAAAATTATTTTACTCTTAATACAGATGCTAGAGGGAAATTCTTTTGTTTTCCTTTCCAGCCTTATTTTTTTACTATAAAAGAGAGGATATTTAATCTCTCTTCCTAATTTTCTGTTATTGTTAAATATATAACCTTGGGAAAGGTTAGGTAATTCAGTTGTTCCCTATGTCATATTACTAGAAGAAACTGCCTGTGAGTACTTCAAGACACCAATATTAGCCCATATTTTTTAGCTTATTAACTTGTCTGCTTGACTCAGCTTCCTCTACCCTACTGGGCCCCATCTGCAGTTTTAACAATATTGATGATTAATTCTATGAAGAGTAGTTTAAACTGCAAAGCAGAATCTGGGACTGAGCCTCTGAATGTCCATATGCTCAGAGACATCTCTGCAGCATAGACAGAAATGTTTTCCCGAGACTTTCTATTACCTTGTTGAAAGATGATCTGGAAGCTCCTGCTCTAAGTGGTTCTGGATGGCTGCAGTAATAAGTTAGATGACTAAACGTGCAATTTAGGCCCTCCTAGTGGTTGCATGCTAGCTATCACTACAGTGGAGTATTTCCCATACTCAAAAGAGAGACCATTCTGCTTTCCATATAATTTCTTACTTTTTCATTTTAAACTTCCTTTTCCCTGAATTTGTGCTGCTATACCACTGTGTGTGGCAATGTGAGTATTTACAACATCTTAGCAATACAGAAAAACACTGGATTTGGAATGAACATTTCCACCATTTGTCAGCCACGTGATCTGGGAAATAGCTTATTTTTAGCTGGTGATAAAAATCTTCCTTCTCAAGATGGTTATAAGGATAAAAGAAACAGGTGTGTGAAGGTATCTAGCACAAGGCATCACATCAGTGTAAAATTTGAAAGACAATGTCAGGTTACAAAAAATTTCTAGGTCATAACTGATATTTTAAAGTCAAAGAGTGACAACTTACCTATGTTTAACAAAGCAAATATTCCAAATGTAGATTAGCATATATAGTTTAAACTTTAAACTATTTTTCTTAAATTAGTAAAATAATTATATTTTAGTTGTTTTTAAAACTATTATGGACAAAATTTTCCACTTAGTGTTAGATTTATTGAAGACATTTAGAAAGATTTTATTTTAGTAATGATGTTTGTTGCTAAGAAATCATTTTTAAAAATAAGAGGAAAAGCAAGACTTGATTATCCAGAATAATTTAAAATAGAACTTACTATCAGCATTCTCCTCAAATAACTCTTCCAAAAGCAACTTTATCTTACTAATTATTTTATTTATTCTCTATAGTTAGATTATGAATTGGAAAGTTAAACTACATATTATTAAAAACTCCCCAATGGATCCATTAATCTGATTTTCCTATTGTTTTAATTTAAAATGTTATAGAATCATTTTATGACCATACACACAGTTATTGGTGTATGGTTATTGTTATTGAATATTTACTAAAATATGCTTTAATTCCTTTGGATTAAAAAGCCATTTTGTTAGTTGCATTTTGGGAATTAAGAAAAATTTACCAATATTCTTATTTTCTTTATTATTTTTTTTTCAGCATGGATTTTTATATGTTTCTTGAGTACAACAGGGTTACATAGACATTTATGACATATCAATCATTGTCAGAACACAAATAGCACCACTTCTTTGTTTTACACGTATAGTCCACATTCTTAACATAGCCTGGTCAAGCAAACTTTCTAGAGTCATAAAACCATAATCCTTTAGGGTCATATATTTACTTTCTAAGAAGTGAGAGGGTCTTTCATCTATGCATCCTAGGAGCAATCTCCAGACTTTGAGATGCCAATGTAGCCATAGCAGAAGAGTCAGTATAATTACTCATATATGCAGATAGCAACTGCCAGGGGGGGAGAGGGCCCAGCTGGGCTCCCACAAATCTCCCGTTTTTATTTTAAAATGCACGAAGGACTGTGCCTGTCTTAGGTCATTTCCTACTAGGTGCTTAATCTTACCCGTCATGGGGTCTCGATGAGTCATTCAAGGAGCCCTGTCTTAGGTTGATATTGCCCTGAGAAAATCGAACCCGTCATTGACTACCAGGCCCTGTGAGAGGCAGTGCTTGCATTTTTATTCCATGTAAATCTGCTCATATACTCACATAGGTATTGATCACAAGGCATACAACAAGTGGTAGAATGCATAAACCTAGAAGGACTATTGCTGTTGTTACGATAACTCCTCCCAGCAAGGAGGTAAATGAGGGCCAGGTAGGCACCAAGGATTGAAGCTGATTTACAAATGTCTTAGCTGTTTCTGCCACTTTAATAGTGATGGGCTCCCAATTACATAGATAAAAAATCTCCTGGTGTAACTTTAAAAAATCCTTTTTTTCATCTTTCCCTTATTTGGTGCATTGTAATCACACATCTTTGTTAGGTACAAGCTAGTATAGGTAGACATCAATGCCCACAAAACTCCTGTCATTTGATCACATATTTTTGTTTATTGCTCCTTTTAGACATTATACAAATCTGATTCTATTTCTATCATCACTGTTTGGTCTTTTTACTTGTCTCTTAACTTGATATTTAAATTATAACTTTACTATTTTCTCTTCCTATAGTCTTCCTGAATAACTGCTCCTCAATATAATCAGTCTTTTTTTTTTTTAAATCTTCCTCTAATACAATTATATGATTTCCTAGTGCCTAGAAGAAAAGTATAGACTTCTTAGTACTGTGTAAAAAGCAGCTTTTATAATGGTCCCAACTTTTCACCAGTGATACATTCCCAGGACCTAGTGCCTAAGAGATATAAGGCACTCAATGCATTTTTATGAGTGAATGAATGAACCTTCCATTTCAGGCTTCTTCTCCAACTCTCCTGCTGTGGGCCCTATTGCCTCATGCACGTAAATCTTTCTTTGTTTTGAAAATTACATGATCTTTTCTTCACAGTGCCAAGTGTATTTAAGCATGCATAGATGGATTAAAAGCATTTGACTGTGAGACTCACAGGGATGAGCTCAGGCCATAATCAAGTGTGAGGAATGGTTGGCATAGTTACATATTATAAAACAAGAGACTCATAAATGCACTGATGGAAGTATCAGGATGTTTATAACTGGAATCTTATTTTAATCCTGTCCTTGTTGCTGATTAATGTGATTCTAGAAGAGAAAACTCAGTAGATAATACAGCTTCATAATGATGAACTGAAATGACTTCTCTCACAGGAGAAACCCCTAACTTTGTGGAAGAAATTATTTTAGGAAAAGAGGAATGTGATTGATATGGAGCAGTTTTGAGTGAGAAGTGAATTTTGAGGGGTAGAAAGAACTGAGTGATGTCCTTTCACTTTCTGGAATCACAAATACAGACCTGTGAAAATTAGAATAATGGGAAGGCATGGCTAGGTTTTAATGTGTAGGAAGAACCTTTGAGAACAGAAATGGAAAAGCACACAGTAGAAAAAAGTATAGGAAGGAGGGATGAATAACATGAATATCAACTCAGGGGAGTTAACAGGGTGTGTGGTGTTTTCTTACATAGCATATAGTCATAAGGTAAAAAAAAATTAGATGGAATAAAAGTAAAGGAAGTAGGAGGCTAATTATTTCAAAGAGGTTTTTGTTTTCTAAGTATGTATGTATGTAAGTATGTATGTATGTACTGGGGATTGAATCCAAGGACATTCTACTTCCAAGCTACTCCCCCAACCCCAATTTTAAATTTTTTAAAATTTTGAAACAGAGTCTCACTAAGTTGCTGAGCCTGACTTTGAGCCTGCTGTCCTCCCGTTGCAACCTTCCAAGTACTGGGATTATATGTGTGCACCATAGCGGCCAGTTTTCATTTCTACTCTAATCAGGAGCTAGATGGATTGGTTTTATGAGCAACTGTCCAATGTCATTAGTGCCCTGACTGCTAACGTGCTGAAGAGTAGCATATTCTATGTCTATCCCTTAGTATATATTTTTATATTTTTATTGATGCATTTTAACTATACATCATAATGAGAATCAAAGTGTTACAGATGTACATGCACACATTACTTGATGTATTTCCCTCTACATATCGTCTATGTCCATCAGAAAGACTGGCCTGTATTTTTCTTTTCTTATAGTGTCTTTCCTGGTTTCAGTACTGGAGTAATGCTGGCCTCATAAAATGAGTTCAAAGGTGCCCCTTTCTCTTTGGTTTTTGGAAATGTTTGAGATGAATTGGCATTAATTCTTTGTGTTTGGTAGAATTTACCAGTGAGGCCGTCTGTTCCTCACCTTTTTTTATTAGGGAGATTTTAAAATTTAATTTTCTTACTACTTACAAGTCTGTTCATATTTCCTGATTCTTCATGATTTAGACTTGGTAGGTTGTATGTTCTAGATATGTACTCATTTCTTCTAGATTACCCAATTTGTTGGCATATAAATGTTCATAATTGTCTCTTTTTTATTTCTGTAGAATAAGTTGCAGTGACTCCTCTTTCTGATTTTATGAGTCCGCTTTTTTCTTACTTAATCTAGCTAAAGGCTTATCAGTTTTATTTATATTTTCCAAAACTAATTTTTAGTTTTATTGTTTTCTTTCTATTGTGTTTCTATTCTCTATTTATGATTTACTTTATAGTTTCTCATTTGATAAATTTGATTAATATCAAAATAATAAACTAGTGTTTATTCTTTTCTAGTTTTTTTGAGGTTTGAAATTCGGTTGTTTTAGTTTTTTTCCTAGTTTCTTGGAGTTTAAATTTATGTTGTTTGTTATTTTATTCTTTTTTTATAGAGGTGCTTCATGCTACGAACTTACTTAAATTGAATTTGGTGCATTTATTAAGTTTTGTTATATGGTATTTCAGTTTTGTTCATATTGAGAAATTTTCTAATATTCTTTTAAATATTTTCTTTGACTTTATCTATTCAGCATGGAGCTAGCATGAGGGCTACGGTGAGTTCTTGCCTCCAAATCTTACAATCTTTTCCTTGATGGCTCCAGGCATCTAGACAATGCTGTCTCCAGATAGTGCTTTGAGACAGATGAGATCAAAGATAGCTCCTTGGTCAACCTTATAAGAGATTACAGCTGAGGTTCCACTTAAGAGACTGACATCTGGAGGTTTCTTCTGGATCATATGGTACTATGTCAACTTTCGATATCCAGGTGAAAGAGTGTCTCAAATTGTCCTACTGGCCTTGATGTGGCTGGTTTTGTACTCATCTAGGGTGCAGGAGACTCTCAATTGATTCCTGGATTTCTCACAAATAGAATTTGTCTTTGTAGGAGAAAGAAGGGTCCAGGACTTTCTATTCTTATATCTTTCTGATGTCACTTCTTGCTTCTCACCTATTTTAGTTCTCATGAGATAATTCAATTGTTCAAAAAGTATTAGTGAGTTAGTTTACTGAAGTTAGAAATTACCCACCATTAATCTTATATCTTACATTGTTATTTAGTCATGAAACTTGGGAAGATCTCACTAACCCACCCCAAATGACTTATTAAATACTTCTTCCAGCCACCAACATTTTATTTCACAATGATTACATCTGAAATCCTTATATTAGTAGATATGCAACAATAAAGGAAGCACTATATTGGAAGACAAATTTTTTCTGTTTTTTTTTTTTTTTTTTTTTAGAAAGTTAACTTAGTGTTACCATTTTCCTGATTTGTAGAAAGAATCAAGTAAGACAATGTCTGAAGAAGCTGATGTAAGCTACAAAGCTCTATCCAATTATACCTGTGGCAGAATGACTATACGGAGCACAGGACATAAAACAAATTCAGGATCTCATAAGCAACCTGTTTGGACATGCTGGAATAGAGAATGGACATAAAACAACTTAAGAAACTCATAAGCAACTTGTTGGGGCATTTCAGCACATGACTCAGACAAGCATATAAAGAAAATGAATAATATATAAATGATATAAAGAAAATGAAGAATAATATCAAGAATTCTCTTAAAACTTAAAACTGAGGTAGTTTGATTTCTAAATTTCAACTTGTTATCTTTGTGTAATAAAAGGTTTAAAAACTGTTGGTTTTTAATTCTTTTACATACTTTCTGAAATCATTGGTGAACACTGAAAAACTAGATGGTGAAAATTTGAATTTATTTATTTATTTATTTATTTATTTATTTATTTATTTATTTATTTATTTATTTATTTATTTTTGTGGTTCTGGGGATTGAATCCAGAGACTGTTTTTTGTTTTTTATTTTGAAACAGGTTCTCACTAGGTTGCTGAGGGTCTTGTTAAGTTGCTGAGGATGATGGCCTCTAACTTGTGATTCTGTCTCATCCTTCTAAGTACTGGGATTACAGGCATGAGCCATTGAGCCTAGCAAATGTAAATACAGTTGGATAAATGTCTTAATAATAAAACATTTAGTGAAGTAAAATAATTCAAAACCTTTTTTTTTTTTTTCAGCGGTACTGGGAATGGAACCCAAGTGCATTCTACCTCAGAGCTGTATCCCCAGCCCTAATTTTTTTATTCTTTATTTTGAAACAGGGTCTCACTAAATTGCAGAGGGCCTCACTAAGCAGCTAAGGCTGGCTGCAAACCTGCAATCCTCCTGTCTCAGCCTCCCAAGTACTGGGATTACAAGTGTGTGTCACCACGCCTGGCTTTCAAAACCTTTTGATATATCTTTACTATGGGAAGCAGGATGATAGCCTTCTAAAGTTGTTCACATGTTAATCCTTGGAACTTGCGACTATGTCATGTTCCATGGCAAAGAGGAATTAAAGTTACAGATGGAATCATGGTGGCTAACCAACTCACTTTAAAATAAAGAGATTATCCTGGATTACCGAAGCAGGCCCAATATAGTCATGATGATCATTTAAATGTGGAAGAGAGAGGAAGAAGAGTCAGTGTTAGACTAATGTAATGTGAGAAAGACTCAATCAGCTATTTCTGGTGCTGAAGAAGAAAGTTCACCATAAATCAAGAGATGCAGGCAACTCCTAGAGGCCAGAAAAGGAAAGGGAACAGGTCCTCCTCCAGAGCCTCCAGAAGAAATGCAGCTCTGACAATGCATTGGATTAATTAATTAATTAATTAATTAATCTCTTTACTTTTGTGGTGTGGGATTACACCCAGGGACATTTTACCTCTGAGCTACACACCTAGCCCATTTTATTTTTTATTTTGAAACAGGGTCTCATTAAGTTGCTGAGGCCTTGCTAAATTGCTTAGGCTGGCCTCAAATCTGCAATCTTCCTGGCTCAGCCTTCCAAGTACAGGGATTATGGGTGTGTGCCACCTCGTCTGGCTAATGCCTTGGTTTTAATCATTGAATTCCATTTTTAATATCTGATTCCTAAAACTGTAAGAAACTAAATTTGTATTGTTATAAGGCACTAAGTTTGTGCTAAGTATTACAATAGCAATAGGAAACTAACACACTTTCTAAAATACTGCTTAATTTCTTACTAAACAGCATACATTATTTATATCCCAAACCCTTGCAAAATTCATATTTTCAGAGCCTATAAGCCCAAGAATTCTGCTTTCTATACCAATCTAAAACATTGTCTGTAATCAGAAATTCCCACCCTCTACCCTATTAATTATTTATTTGAGGAGAGCATTTGACTTTCTTCTCAATTCCTTTGAAATGTAGTAGCTGGTACTCTGGAGTTATATTTTTTCTTCACTTTTAAATATAAAGCCTGGTATTTGGATTGCTCTATATTCATTTGACCCCCATGTTTCCACCTCTACTTAGAAAAGCTTTTATCATACTAAAAAACTTAATGAAAAAGTGCTGCCTTCTTTAAAAAAAAATTAAGTTATGCTAAAATAATATATACAAATATATAAATACAAATAAAGCATAAAATTATCACATTAGTTTTTTATGCACAGTTTATAGTGTTAAATACATTTATATTCTTATACAACCAATCTTCAGAACTCTTTGTCTTGTATAATTGAACTCTATACCTGTAAAAAATGATTTCCCTTTCCTTTCCCTCCCCAGCCCCAGGTGACCATAATTCTATTTTATGTCCTCTTAGTTTTCCTCACTATTTGACATGTTTCCTGACTGCCCCAATCAGAAGACATTTCTTTCACTGTGCAGCTCCAGCATTGTGCTTAGTTTCACTGTATACTTACATACTGCCACACATAATGGTGTTATTTTAATAACCCTGTGCTGGTTTCCTTCTGTTTTATCGTCTAGATTCACTCTCTTCCCTTTTTCTCCTCCCTCCGTGTTCAGAAAGCTGACTTTATGGGCTGTTCTATGGGTTCCCTTGCTCTCTGGTCTTCAGTGGCGTCTGTAACTAGTAGATAGAAGTGAACAAGGAGAATGAGTGAGTCATTGGCTTGGAGTGCTCCATTGTGCGATAGTGGGTTGGCTCCCTCCTTTCCACTACAGAGGCTCCAGTTAGGCCACCTGCTGTACACACTGTCTTCTTACTGCTCTCTTTCTTTGACATGCCCTGGGATTAAGAGAGTAATGGCTATCTGCTGTTGCCATAGCTGGAGGTACTGCACCATCTCTTGAGAGTTCTCTGTACCCGTACACAGCTCTGTAAATAGTTTTTTGTTACCCGACTGCTATAAAATTTTTTCTTTTGTTTGTTTTTGTTACTCGGGATTAAACCTAAAGGCTTTTACCTCTGAAATATACCCTAATACTTTTAATTTTTTTTATTTTGAAGTAGGGTATTGCTAAGTTACTGCAGGCTGGCCTTGAATCTGAGATCCTTCTGTCTTGTCCTCCCAAGTACTGGGATTACAGGCATGCACCACTAAGACTTTCTTGTAAAATGTTTTATAGTAGGATGGTGACAGATTAATCTTTTAGATAGTGTTTTTATCATTCTTGTTTTGCTGTATTTATATCTTTCCTTAGTCTACTCTTTAGTTTTGAGTCAGGAAGACTTACCAATAAAGAAAGCAAAAGGGTATTTATAAAAGCAACAAAAACTCTTTCTCTGGGTAAAACAACAAATTAAAGAGATGAACAGCTTAGAGAGAAGATTAAATTTTAGGTAATGGCATTATATTTTACCCCTCAAAATCTTTAGAATTAAGTGAATTATTCCTATAAGAAAATATAGCCAGATGTGGTGATACATACTGTAATCTCAGTACTTGGGAGACTTATACAGGAGGATAGCTGGTTTGAGGCCAGTTTGCAGTAATTTAGTGAAGACCTTATTTCAAAATAACAAATAAAATAAGGCTGGAGGTATAGCTTAGAGGTAGAACACCCCTGAGTAACCCCACTCTGTTTTACTTCTTAACATGATTTTTCATATAGTCCACATTTTCTCCAACGAAATGTGTTTTCTGTCTTCCAGCTATTTTTCCCAGTGGGATTTTCACAGGCAATTCTTCTGAGTTTGCTTCATGGAGAAGATATTACTATTCAAGGTTTTCTTTTGTTAGGAGATACAGTTCTCAGAAAATGACATTCTTAGGAACCATACATCCATGGAAACTAATAATAAAATTTCATTAAGGTAAGAATAATTGCAGGATTACTTCCTAACAACTTATTTAAGAATTTCATGCGTCTAGTTTCAAATGTTTGTTCTTTTTTTTCCTTAAAGACACAACTTTCACCAAACATAGTCTATTTTTTTATGTCTCAATATTCCACTTCTGCATTCAGACTTGCTGACAGGATACAGAGGACTTGGATGCCGTGACATTATTCCTTGGTGTGAGTTGTGCACACTGTCATTAGGGTTATCACCAGGAGGCTTTGAAACACTGAAATATATGAGTTTTTCATTGGTTCAAAATCTTCCAGTTTCTTGTTGGGTCCTTGCTCACCATAATGTATAATCCTTAGATAGAATCCCAGTTACTTATGTCCATTAACTCAACATTTCAGATGTTATTCTGTTTCTACCCTGTTGGTAAAGCTTACTGAGATTTACTTTTGTGTAATGCATGTGGCTAGTAAGGGGATTGTAAGTTTGGTTACAAACTGCCCTCATCAGGTTTTCACCTGAAATAGCTGCTTAATCAAATACATTGTAATTCTATTTAAATTATTACATTTTCAATTTTCCCCATTTCCAGATAATTTCTGGAATAAGACATAAAACATAGTTATATTGATACATGAATGCATAACTCTCAACTTCATTAAATGTCTAGGATAGGGGTTTGGGGTGATACGGAAGGAACTCTACCAACCCATGAGTGCATGTATGCTTGTATCACTTTGAATATCACTTTGATGTATAATTACGATGCACCAATAAAAATAAAAAAGAAAATAACAACAATGAAATAAAATGTATCCTGAAGCAAAAGCCTTCTATGTTATATTAAAACAATACTTGCTTAGATAAAAAAAAAACTCATGATATTTCCGAAATGTTTTTTAAGACAACGAATTAGTTACTTTAACAAAAGTGTTGTTTTTCATGCTAATTCCTTAGGAAGAGAACCAGCAAGCCTGAAGGTGGCAATTAGAAGATGCAGCAAGTTAGAAATGCTGCCTGAAAGAGCATCCACATACAGTCTTATGAGCTAAGCATAAATATTAGTTGCTAATTCAATCTGCTAATTAAATATGGAAGTTATTATTTTATAAATTTATTTTGTACTTGAATAAAATGCACATTTATTATTACTAGAAGAAAAATTATTTAGAGCCAGAACTGAACTGATGGTCTGTTAGTAAAATGTTTAACTGCAATATATACATATATATGTATGTATGTATATATATAGTGTACATATCTTAGTGTGCTATTCAATGTATGTTTAAGAAAGATATAAAGTTAATTATGCATAATATATATTTAAAGGTCAATTAATTTTCAAAATATGTGTATAATATGTAATCTTTCACCAGATAAAACTATGAAAGATTTCTGGCCTTCAGAGATTCTATCATGCCACTTTTAAAGTAATAAAATTGCCACCATAAAGAAACCATTTTTCTGACTTTTATCACTGTGGATGATGCTAATACTTAAACTTCAAATAAGTGGTTTCATACATCATGAATTCATTTGTGTTGGCTTTTTCCACTAAACATTATTTATTTATTTTTTACATGGAGTTACACAATCACAAATTTTATTTCTATGTATGTATGAATACATAATATCTTTTTTCTTTTTTAATTGTTTTATCGGTGCATTGTAATCATACATCTTTGTTAGTTACAAGCTGGTAAAGGCATACATGCACACATTTCTTGTTTAACCCTTCCCCAATTCCTGCCTCATTCCCTTGCCCTCCCTCCTTCTCTAGTTCAGTTTAATGATTGACTTTGATATGTTTGTGAAAGTACATCATGTGCAGGAAGGTGCCCCCCCCATCATCAACAAATTCAGCAAAATGTCTGCATACAAAATCAATCTTTAAAAATCAGAAGCTTTCCTGTATGTCAACCATAAATCCACTGAAAAAGAAATACAGAAATCAATTTCACTCACAATAGCACCCCAAAATAAAATACTTAGGAGGTAAAAGACCTCTATAAGGAAAACTATAAAAAGTTGAAAAAAGAAATCCATGAAGACCTTAGAAGATAGAAAGATCTTTCATGCTCTTGGATAGACAGAAAAAATATTATCAAAATGGCCATCCTCCCAAAAGTGATCTACAGGTTCAATGAGATAGCCATTAAATTACCAAGGCCACTCCTCACAGACATAGAAAAATCAGTCCTTAAATTCATTTGTAACAACAAAAAGCCTGGAATAGCCAAAGTAGTTCCTAGCAACAAGAACCATGAAGGAGGCATTACAATACCTGACTTCAAACTCTATTACAAAGCCACAGTAATAAAAACAACATGGTATTGGCACAAAAACTGACACATAGATCAATGGAGCAGAATAGAAGATCCAGAAACAGACCCACACACTTACAGTCAATTGATTTTTGACAAAGGAGGCAAAAACATACACTTGAGAAAAGATAGCCTCTTCAACAAATGGTGTTGGCAAAATTGGCTAACCATATGCAGGAAAATGGAAATAAACCCCACTTTCTCACCCTGCACAAGAGTCAACTCAAGGTGGATCAAAGACCTGGAAGTCAGGCTAGAGACCTTGCAGCTACTTGAAGAGGGCATAGGGCCAATACTTCAACACATAGGCACAGGTAAAAATTTTCTCAACAAGACCCCAAAGGCACAAGCAACTCAAAGGAAGATCAGTACGTGGTACTGCGTTAAACTGAAGAGCTTCTGTGCAGCAAAGGAAACTATCAATAACCTCAACAGAGAGCCCATATTTTTGCCAGCTACTCTTCTGATAGAGGACTAAGATCTAGAATATACAAAAAACTCAAGAAATTCACAGCTAAGAAAACAAATAACCCAATAAAAAATGGGCAAAGGATCTAAATAGACACTTCACAAAAGAAGAAATGCAAATGGCCAATAAATTTATGATAAAATGTTCAACATCATTAGGAATCAGAGAGATGCAAATCAAAACTACCTTGAGATTTCACCTAACTCAAATCAGAATGGCAATCATCAAAAACACAGCCAACAACAAATGCTGTCGAGGGTGTGGAGAAGTGAGAACCCTAATACATTGTTATTGGGACTGCAGATTAGTGCAACCACTTTGGAAAACAGTATGGAGGATCTCAGACAAATGGGAATGAATCTACCATACGATCCAGCAATACCACTTCTGGGTATCTATCCAAAAGAATGTAAACCAAACTATCAGACCGATGCATGTGTATGTATGTTTATAGCTGCACAATTCACACTAGCCAAACATTAAACAAAGAAAGCAAAACATGTTGGAATATTATTTTAGAATCTAACCTATTTTTAATTTGTAATATGTCACATAGCTATTCAAAGACAAAATAAATATTAGTTAAAATTATCTTTTCATTTTTATTTGTACTAAGGACTCTTTATTAGATAATATTTTGAGTTTTCAAAAATACCTAAACCTCTGAATATTAATAGCACTAAATTAATTTATAGTTAATATAGATGACAAGAAACTTCATAATTAGTGTGCAATACTTTAATAGAAAATAATAATAAGATATCTTGGAAGAGAAATCCATTTATCATTTTTATTCAGTTATGAATTAGTCTTTCACAAAAACATTTGGTTCAGTTATAAGGATTTTATCCCATCTAACTGATTTTTATGCCATCCAATAACTCTTTAATGTTAAAGAGAAATAAGTTTGCAGTTATTTGACTCATGTTTATCAATGAGTGATGTGTTGCAATGAACTCGTCATGAGAGCTGATTGTGCACATCTCAATGCAACTCTGTGCTCAGTATATTTTATTGATAACTTGGTGGAGTCTGTGCACAAAAGAAATTGTTAAATGCTACAAATTCTGTTTTTAATTCCAGGAAGTTCTTTGCTAAAGACTTACTAGCACATCACTTGTATTAACTCACCTTTTATCTCATATAATCCTCACAGTAAGATCACAATAGAAGCTGTTGCCACAGTATAAAAGAAGAAATGATGGAGAGAAAAATGTAGAGGGAGGCTGCACATTTCAGTAGCTCTATGGTTCAGACTTGAAGCAGTGGGAATACTGCCTCTCAGTGAGGTTGACTGAGGCAATCCACTGAAATGTAATACTGCATAACTAGAGGCTCAGACTCAGAAATGTTGGTGTTTTGAACAGAGGACAAGAAAGAACGGTGGCACAAGCCTGTTGTGCCAGATCATCACGGAAGGGAGGAGTAACACAAATGGAAAGAGAGAGAAACACAGTTGGACAAATCTGGCAAGGGAATACCTGTAGAGCAGAAAGGTGGCCTGAACTGTAGGCGAATCAGAGACTGCACAATGAGCTGGTATTTGAAACACACTCTGTCTCTCAGCTTGTGAGTAGAGACACCTGAGGTCACACTGGAGCTTGCTGCTGTGGAAACCTGGGAGATCTTGGCAAATATTGCCATCTTGTCCCAGCCAGCACCTACTGAGCAGTCTAGGATGCACCTGGCAGAGCATGGTTGAAATAGGCACAGAGGAGATTGTACCCAGGGAGATTCAGATTAGAAATATGGAGGAGAGTGCAACTCCCTTTTGAGTCTAGAGGCTCCTGCCACCATCTGAACAGGTTCAGGAAATTAAACAGGCAGGAACAATTACCTTCAGAGACTGAGGCTTGTAAAGCCATTTTCCTGAGCAGTGGAGTGTACAAAACTTGCTGTGCCCACTCTACCCAAGGTGATTGGTTATCTCATCAAAAGAAGAGTTTTCAGGTGTCCCCTAAGATCCAGAGACCCTGCAAAGAGCAGCATCTGCTTGAAGTGCATCAATCTAGTCTCTCCAGAGGAGTAGAAACCACCCAGCAAAATTCTAAAGTTCAATCAAAGGAGACAGACACCAATGTTGGACCTTCCAGTGTAGAACTCTGCATCAGCCCTACTTGGGAGTGCATCCATCAAGTCTGTGTGGACAAAACTTGAGTACTTCCCATTCCACCCTGCCTTGTCCAGGTGAGCAGGGAAGCTGAGGGCCAATTCAAGCAGTTTTAGTTCCAGGCCACTCCAGCTAGAAGCTGGGCAAGTCACAAAAAGAAGGAATCCTTTAACAACCGTTACTCTTTGCTTTCTCTAAGTGGTACATAGCCCAGGAAGAAATGGAAAGAATGCTAGTCTGGCATAGGCAGTAAATATCCATCCTTGTCCACAGTTTTGAAGACCTCCGCAGGGACAAGTATTTCATTTTGCCTTAAGATTGCATTTGTTCTTGTTATATTTGTTGACAGCTTTGTGTGTACATGTGCATTGTATTTTATCACTTTTCTTTTTATTTCCTTGTGTTATTTTGCTTCTCCTTTTTTTTAAGGGTTTGGGATTTTGTTTTTTGTTTGTTTTTGTTTCTCTGCCCCCCCATAATAGCCAGATTCTCTTGTTCTCTCCTCTTTCTCTTTAATTTGTTTCTTCTATTTTTTTCTCCTTCTTGGTGACCTTCACTTGCTACCTCTTTTCCACTTTCTCTCACCTTCTGAATATCCTAAACTTATTTTTGCTTCCTGCCTCATTTTCTTTTCTCTTTTTTTATCTTGTAGAACTATTTATTTCTGCATCCACAATTCATGCTGTGGCAGTTATTAGTGCTGTGTTGTTGCTGTTGTTACTTGATAATTCTGCCATGCTTGTTTTTGTGGTTGTTAGTGTCACAGATATCATAATAGGCACTAGATATTTCCTTTAATGTTGTATATTACTTGCCACTATGATTGCTGTTGTTTATTTCCCCCTTTTCTAAGAAATGCTGAAAATTTAGTGTGACACAATTAGTTCATGGAGTAGATACTTTGCTTCTGAGATAGACCCCCAATCCAGCTAAGAGACATTGCCCCTCATTACACTAATCATCACCTAAAACCTAGAGGGAAACTACACTACAAAACCAAACTAGATGGGCTTTTGAATTGGGGTCCTGACTTTATTCCTTAAATTACCTGTGCCTAACATTAGATAAAATGCATTGATTTCATAAAATAACTCCAAATATTATATTTTAGTATTTCTTGTCATAAAATCTTTGTATATATTTCAGATGACATGCTACCTCAGTCAAGACACATTGAATTTGATATTTTTGAGCAGTGTGATGATGACAACGAAGGTGGTTTTAATGGTCTCATAATTCAGACTTGAAGCCATGCTGAATGGACATTACATAGTACAATGTCCTTAAACTAAAGACTGTAATTAAATTGCCAATTCTAGGTATATCTTCTTTTTCTAGATAAATATCTCAGAAATATTGCAATTTTGATTTAAATAGAAGATTAGATTGCTCTGTATCTATCTGAAAGCCTGTAATTCTATAGCATTTCACAGTCTTATTACAGAAAAGGAAAAGAATGCAAGGCAGCAATTTGAGAACAATATACAGAACCTGATTGGGTTGGTGATGTGCTTTTATCTTGGAGCATGGAAAGTACTGTAGAAATTATTCAGTCTAAATCCAACCTTTTAAAGCTCTCCATAGTGTTTCCAGCAGAACTCCAGAAACAAGCTAGAATAAAAAAAGGAATAGAGAAAAATATAATTAAAATTTTTGTTTGTAATTTGTCAAAGTATTAGATCGTATAAAATAAAAAATATATTTTGGGCACTTCTTTATCTTCAAATATTACTTCTGTTAATAATTAGTAATAATAATTAGAATCTACTGAATGATCATTATTTTCCAGACACTGTATTAAGTATTCCATGTTGATTTTCTTTTTCTATATACTTTTGTTTGTGCATTATAGTCTCACATTGTAATGTAGTTTGTAGTGATGATGATGTACATGTACACAGCACTTGGTGGGGTTTCCCCAGATCCTTCCCCACTCCTTCCCTTTCCCATACAAGATACCGACATTGACATTGGTATTCTCACATATATCCACAATGTCAATGAATTGAAGATGATGGAATACAGGGAGATGGTGCATTTTGGTTGCTCCAAGACTTGGAACTCAACCAACAGAAAGACAGCTTCTTAGCAAGAGAGGAAAAGCAGTCAGAATTCAACAGAAGAAATACGGTCAAAACATGGTGGAATTGGATGTAGCACAAAGAGCAGAGGACTGAAAAGAGACCATGTGTCTCATCTTGTGAGTAGATAAAAGAGGTGGTGCCATCTTGGTGAGCCTGCATCAGGGCTAGAAGCTGTGGGGATCCATGGCTCTCAGACCAACTCCAGCAGAGAAGAAGCAGAATTTTGTCAAGCCAATGGTTAAAGAAAAACCATCACCCAAAGCAATCTCATTCTATTCTCCACATTTGAATAGTTCAAGACTGACTTCCCAGACTGCCCAGCCAAACTGCTCAGCAAACTCTTGCAGTTGAAGTGGAACTCAGATTAAGAAATGATGGACCTTCCTGCAGGGAACCAAGTGGTTACATGGGTACATCTCCCCCATCCCCCCACCCTATCAAGACCACTATGCATCTGCAGCCAAATCACCCAGTGAACTCCTGTAGCTACAGCTAAACTCCTCCCTTCTTGCAGGGATGCAAGTGGCACTCATCAAGACCATCAATTTTCAATCCCAGAAGGAGCCTGCATGGCTATAGGGACTTGCATGCAACAAGCAGGGCTATGTAAGTTGGCAAATCATCCCTATAGAGGTTGGGACAAAGGTTCAGTTGGACACAGAAAAAATGTGAATTAGCAGACAGTCCCTAGGACACTTGGAGGGGGCCAGACCAAGGATAGGCAGTTTGTCTCACCCCTGCAGGGTCTCCAGCAATCACCACAGCACTGCCAGCAGTGGTGTCTGTGGGCTGAAATAACTAGCCAACTATGTTGCAGTCTTAGAAGGATATAAATTCATGCCTGGTGGTATTTGGGCACCACAAGCACCAAGGACCAGGCTGAAAAAGTCTCACATGATCTCAGCTGCCCAGAGCAGCAGCAGTGTCCCTGGAGCTAAGTAACTGAGCCGCCCAAGCAGCAGGCTCAGAATGATACAATCTCTCCCTGCCAGAGGTTGGGCCTTGAAAGCAGGGAGGTCAGTGGTCAGCAGGGATTCACATAATTGCAGTTACAAACTGAGAAGTCACCAAACTCTCCGCCAGCAGAGTTTGGGCCCGGCAATCACATATACCAGTGACTAACATGGCTTCACATGATTGCCACCAGCAGATCAGTGGTGGAGCCCCTGGATCATCAAAGCTCAGTCATCTAGACTACAAGCTCAGAACACAATAATCTGTGGCCCTGTTGAGCTTAAGCCCAGTGGACACAGAGGTCAGAGGCCAATGCTTTGCAGGTTCTCATGGGTTCACAATCAGCAGAGCAACAGTGGTCTGTGGGGCATTTAATTCCAAATAGCAGGCCGTGGGCTCTGAACTGAATCCTATAGTATCTAGTCCTGTTGAGTTTGGGCTTAGACAGCCTGTTTGCCTGAACTGACTAAGAACTATAACTTTTTAAAGAGGCTCTGGAGAACGAACTCAAAGGTCTTATTATATGAGACAGATTCATTAAGGCAAATGAATAGGCCTTATTATAAAGGGACAACAAACAAACATAGGCCTCTCCCACAAAGAGGAAGAAGATGTGGACAATAGAAATACAAACCTGAAAAATATAAAGATATGAGAATGAAGACCAAAGATGCGAATGAAGACCAAAGAGGAAACAACTCCCACAACTCAACAACAAGATAATCATCAATATTGAGCTGCAGAAAATGCCAGAATGAGAATTCAGAATTTTGATTTTCAATATGATCAAAGGCCTTGGAAGTTAAATCAGAGAAAGTGTACAGGAAATGAAAATTTGTTAAAGTTACACCCGGAGATTTTGGATCTACGTAATGCAGAGTCCACTTCTATTAACCTGGCAGAAACAGCTAAGACATTTGTAGATCGGCTTCAAGCCTTGGTCACTACCTGGTCCTCGTTTACCACTTTGCTAGGAGGAGCTCTCGTAGCAACAGCAATAGTCATTCTAGGTTTATGCAATCTACCACTCGTTGTATGCCTTGTGATCAATGCCTATGTTAGTATATGAGCAGATTTACATGGAATAAAAATGTAAGCACTGCCTCGCACAGGGCCTGGTAGTCAATGACGGGTTCGATTTTCTCAGGGCAAATCAACCTAAGACAGGACTCATTGAATGACTCATCGAGACCCCATGACGGGTAAGATTAAGCACCTGGTAGGAAATGACCTAAGACAGGCACAGTCCTTCGTGCATTTTAAAATAAAAACGGGGGGGTTGTGGGAGCCCAGGTGGGCCCTCTCCCCCATGGCAATTGCTATCTGCATATATGAGCAATTATCCTGACTCTTCTGCTATGGCTACACTGGCGTCTCAAAGTCTGGAGATTGCCCCTAGGATGAGTAGATGAAAGACCCTCCTACTTCTTGGAAAGTAAAGATATGACCCTAAAGGAGTATGGTTTTATGACTCTAGAAAGTTTGTTTCACTAGGCTATGTTAAGAATGTGGGCTATACATGTAAAACAAAGAAGTGGTGCTATTTGTGATCTGACAATGATTGATATGTCATAAATGTCTATGTAACCCTGTTGTAATCAAGAAATGTATAAAAAATCCATGCTGAAAAAATAAAGTAATTAATTTAAAAAAAAGAAAAATTGAGGCACTAAGTAAGAACACAAAAGAGACTTTGAGTGAAAAGTGAAAAGAGACAATAAGTGAATTAAAGACCTCAATAGAAACCACCTCTGGAGCCGGGCATGGTGGCGCATGCTTGTAATCCCAGCATTCAGGAGGCTGAGACCGGAGGATCCGGGTTCACGGCCAGCCTCAGCTACCTAGTGAGGCACTCCGCAACTTAGTGAGACTCAGTTTCAAAATAAAGAATAAAAAATAGGGCTGGGGGTATAGCTCAGAGGTAGAATGCCCCTGAGTTCAATCCCCAGTACCGCAAAAAAAAAAAAAAAAAAAAAAAAAAAAAAGAAACCACCTCTGGCAGACTAGACCACATGGAAAATAGAGTTTCACTCTTGGAAGACAGCTCATTCAATGTATTGCCTCATTCAAGTCAACATTATAAAGAAGACAATATTAAACCATGACCAGAATACACAAGAAATATGAGATAATATGAAATGATCTAACTATGGATAATAGGCATTGAAGAAGATCTAAAAACACAAACTAAGGCATTAGAAATATCTTCAGAGAAATATCAAAGAATTTCCCAAACATAAAAGAGCTGTACATCCATGTGCAGGAGACATTCAGAACATCAACAAGATAAGATCAAAGAAAAACTTCTCCATACCACATAATAATCAAAATGACTAGCATAGAGGCCAAGGAAAGAGTCTTAAATGCATCCAGAACAAAAGAACAGCTAACATATAGGGGTAAAGCAACAAGACTCACTCTATACTTCTCAACCCAATTCATGAAATCCAAAGAGAGTGGTATGATGTATTCAAGACCCTAAAAGAAAACAACTCCAACTACAACTGCTACATCCAGCAAAGATATTATTCAAAATTGACAGAAAAATAAAAAACTTCTAAGACAAGCAGAAACTGAGAGAATTCCTGACTACCAAAACAGCACTAGAGAAAATACTTAAAGAAATAAAACACAAAGAAGGAAAAAAGAAATAAGTACCAGAACCAGAAAAGGGGTGAATCCCACCAGATGGACAACTAAGTAAAGGAAGAATAACACTATATCAAACAGACAAGCAGGAGTAGCAACCATGATATCGGATAAATTAGACTTCAAACCTAAGCTTATCAGAAGAGACAAAGCAGGTCATTTTTTACTAGTAAAAGGAACAATACAGAAAGAGGAAATAACAATTATCAACATCTATGCCCCAAACATAGGTGCAGCCACATTCATAAAACAAACTGTATGATATAAAGACACACATAGATCCCAATATACTAATACTGGGAGACTCCAATACTCCTCTCACAATGCTAGACCCATCTTCTAAATAAAAGGTCAGTAATGATGCCTCAGACCTAAAGAATACCATAAACCAAATGGACCTATTAGACACATATAGACTCTTTCACCCAACTACAGCTGAATTCACATTTTTCTCAGCTGCACATGGAAGCTTCTCCAAAATAGACCACATTCTGGGCCAAAAAGCGAGCTCTGGCAAATTAAAAAAAGTAACATAATCCCCAGCATCTTTTCAGACCACAATGGAGTGAAACTAGAAATCACCTCTAAGAAGACCCAGAGTAGCCATGTAAACACATGGAGACTGAAAACCACACTGTTGAATGAGGATTGGTTCATAGAAGAAGTAAGGGGAGAAATTAAAAACTTCCTAGAAACCAATGAAAACAGAGACACAACATATCAAAACCTCTGGGACACTTTGAAGAGGAAAATTTATAGCACTGAGTGCCCACATAAGAAGAACAGAAAATCACCAAATAAATAATCTATAACACAGCTCAAAGCACTTGATAGACAAGAACAGTCCAACCTCAAAGCTAGTAGAATACAGGAAGTTATGAAAACCAGAGCAGAAATTAATGAAGTAGAGAATAAAAAAATACAGAAAATCAAGAAAACCAAAAGCTGGTTTCTTGAAAAAATAAACAAGATACCAAAAGAGAGAATCAACCCAAGAGGATGAGGGAGTGGGGTGGGAATTGGGGAAGGGGTTAAATGAGAAATATGTGCATATATGCCTTTATTAGCTTGTATCTAACAAAGATGTATGATTACAATACACCAATTACTATAAAAAATAAAACAAAAAAAGGCATAGACTGGAAATGTTGATTAAAGAACATAATCCAAATATGCAGCTTTCAAGAAACTCACCTTACAGGCAAAGATGTCCGTAGGCTAAAGTCAAAAGAATGGAAAAAGATATACCATGCAAACAGAGATTGAAAACAAGCAAGAGTAGCAATGCTAATATCTGATAAAACAGACATTAAGCTAAAATTTGTCAGAAGAGACAAAGTGGGTCACTTCTTTCTAATAAAATGAACAACCCAAGAAAAAGATATAATGATAGTAAACATTTATGCCCCAAATGTAGGTACACCCACTTTTATAAAACAAATTCTTCAGGATATTAGGTCTCAAATAGACCGAAGTAGACACCACTCATGCCACTAGATAGATCTTTGAGGCAAAAGATGAGTAAAGACTCTTCGGACCTAAAGAACACTATAAACCAAACGAATCTAATAGACATATACAGAATATTCCAACCAACACCAGCTGAGTCCACATTCTTCTCAGGTGCTCATGGAATCTTCTCCAAAACAGACCACATTCTAGGCCACAAAGCAAATATCAGCAAATTCAAAAAATGTAATATAATTCCTTCCATCTTTTCAGATTATAATGGAATGAAAGTAAAAATCAACAACAAAAAAGACCAAAAGAAATTGCATAAATACATGGAGACTGAATGATACACTTTTGAATGGGGACTGGGTCATAGAAGAAATAACAGGGGAAATAAAAAAATTCCTAGAATTAAATGAAAATAAAGACTCAACATACCAAAATCTGTGGGACACTTTGAAGGCAGTTTTAAGAAGAAAATTTATATCCCATATAAGAAAAATAGAATTCATTAAATAACCTAATGACATACCTTGAGGACTTCAAAAAACAGGGAGAGGCTAATCCTAAAGCTACTATGAGGCAGGAGATAATTAAATCAGAGTAGAAACCTATGAAATAGAGAACAATAAAAATAACAACAAAAATAATAAAAAGAATCAACAAAACAAGAAGCTAGTTCATTGAAAGGATTAATAAGATTGATAAATCCTTAGCCAATCTAACCAAAAGAAGGAGGTAATCAACTTAATTATTAAAATAAGAAATGAAAATGGAGACATCACCACATACAATGGGGACATCCATAGGGTCATCAGAAACTATTTTGAAAATTTATACTGCAATAAATATAGGAGAAATTGACAGATTTCTAGATACATACAACCCACCTAAATTCTAAATTGAATCATGATGATACAGAAAACCTTAACCAACCAATAGCAAGCAAAGAGATAAAACAGAAAAAAAAAAAATTTCATCAAAGAAAAGCCCAGATCCAGATGGATTCCAACCCTAATTCCACGTTGATTTTCTTATTTAAAATTTCTGTTGTAATTAGCAGAAACTGCCCTAATATTCTGTAAGAATATTTGTGCAATGGTCAAATAAATAGCATATGGAATGCCTCCACAAATAGATATTTTGAGAATTTATTTACTTATTTAGCAAAGTATTTATTGAGTTCCAGCTGTATAGCGTGTAATGTCTAAATTCCATATAGAGACTACATCTCTGTCTACATATGCGTATATTCTAGAAGATGAGGCAAGAAATAAGTAAGTATATCATAATGATAGATAAAATAAATCCCAATACAGAAAATAAAATAGAGTATATTGAGTGATGAGGTGTGCTATTTGAGATAAGTTAATAAGAAAAGCTCTTTCTGAGATGTGCATTTTGAATAGATGTGTAGATGAAGTAAAGGAGCAAGATGTGAATATTTGTGTCAACAGTGTCAAGGAAAAAAGATTCAATAGGTCCAGAGACTCAGCTGTAGAAACATACAAGGAAGCCAGGATGGTAGGAAGGAATAGACAGGTAGAACGTGGTAGGAAACAATGTCATAAAGGTAATGTAAGCTCCATCATATTTGGCAATAAGACCCAATGTAAATGCCAACCGTATCTGGATTGTCCCTACTGTAGTTTTTGTACCTTCCCCCATGTTTGACTGATAGGGATCACTTTTATTTGTTGAACTGAAGAATCAAGTTTTCATTATTTCTGTTATTATATATTCTTTTAGTATCTTCTAAAGACATATGAAGCTCCTCAAAGATGAGTATACTATGTTATTAATATATTTTACCTATGTGCATATAGGTAAAAATATAAATATACAAACATATAAATATAAAATATATAAATAAAAATAAATAAGTAAATATATATGGATAAATAAATGGATTCTAGCATCAATATGTCCACTAATAAAAAATACAAAACAGAATTACTAAGAATATTCTATAATCTTCACGTTTTTCTCCAATCTGCCATTGATACTCTTCTTTCCTCTTAGACATTAAATATTTGTGAGTGTTGCTGATGTTTTAAAAGTAATAAACAAATAAAATATTTCCTTATTCTGTTCCTCTCCTGTCATTACTGTAATCTCGTCTTTATTGACAAACTATTACGGAGAGCAAACTCCATGTCTCTTCCTATTTCTTCAACTTCACTTCATTCTTTAATGCCTAATTATCTACATCTATCCTTAACTATTCTAATCACATTTTCCCTGTTGGAATAAATAGTATCTTTAGATAGCAACAATTGCAAATCTGAAGCCGTATGCTCAATTTTTGTTATGCTTGATTTCTCATCAACCTTTGACACTGTTGATACTCCCTGAAGATATTTTTTTTTCTTTTCAGACCAGCCTGTCCCTAGATCTCATCTGACCTTAACAATTGTCAAGTTCTATAGACTCCTTCTCTATTTCTAAAAATTTCTTATCTAATTTTAGGGTGTTTCTCTGATTGAATTGATCTACTTTCTAAAATTTATTTTTAAATCACAAATAATAATTGTGTATATTTGCAGAGTACAATGTAATGTTTTGATCTAGGTATATATTATGTAAATATTCAATCAAATTAATCAACATATCAATAACTTCACCAATTTATCATTTTTGTGGTAAGAATATTAAAAATCTGAATTTATATGTGCGTAATACATTATTAACCATAACCACCATGCAATGCAATAGGTCTTATTCCTATATCCTAGATGAAACTTTGTGCCCTTTGAACAACCTATTTCCTTTCTCTATCTTCTATTCTCCCTGACCTCTGGTGACTACCTATCTACTCTCTGTTTCTATAAGATGAACTTTTTTAGGTTTTACATATAAGTGAAATTATATATTGCATGTCTTTCTTGTTTGGCTTATTTCATTTTGCAAAATAACTTCCAGTTCTACTCATGCTTTCACAAGTGAATTTCCTTCTTTTTAAAGGCTGTTTAGCATTCTGTTGTGTGTATGTACCACATTTTCTTTATCCATTTATCCATTATTAGGCAGGTTAAGTCTACATCTTGTTTATTGTATAATGCTGAAATGAACATGGGAATGCAGCTATTTCTTCAACATACTGATTTCAATTTCTTTGGATACCCAGAAGTAAGATCGCTAGCTTATAAAGTAATTCCATTTTACTTTTCTGAGGTACCTCTATATTATTTTCCAAAATAGTTATATTATTTTACATTTCCACCAAGAATATATACAACTGTTTTATTTTCTTAACATTCTTGCCATCACTTGAAATTATTTACTTATTTATTTACTTTTTGTGGTACTGGGGTTTGAACCCAGGGGCATTCCACCTCTGAGCTACAACCCTAGCCCTACTTTTTATTCTTTATTTTGAAACAGGGTTGCACTAAGTTGAGGAGGGCCTCACTAAGTAGGTGAGGCTGGCTGTGAACCTGCAATCCTCCTGTCTCAGCCTCTCAAGTACTGGGATTATAAGCATATCACACCACGCCTGGCTGAAATGATTCATTCTTGATAATGACCATTCTAGCTAGTGTGAAGTGATAATTAATTATGGTCTTAATTTGTATTTCCCTAATGGTTAGAGATGTTGAACATTTTTCACACATGCATTGGCGATACTAGCAAACACTTTAAAACAGTTTTTCTAAGTATGTTAGTATTCATTCCACTGAAAAATATATTTCAAAGTATTATTGGAATTTATTTTATATAGATGCTTTAGGGTTATTATTACAACTATGAAAATGATACCCTGCATGACCATGTTTATTGCAGCACCATTTACAATGTCTAAGATGTGGAATCAACTCATGGGAACATAGAAGAGGGCTGGCTGACCAACTCTTTCTGGGGAAATTGGAGAAGCTGTCACAAAGAGGTCATTCTTGAAATGTCATAAAGGAATAGAGGTTTATAAAGTGGAAGAAGAAGCATGGTCAGGGATGTAGATCATGATCTGTGTATTTCCAGCACAAATAATTAGGAAATACTATATATGACAAGAGAAAATGCTCAGATGTGTTAGAACACAAAGCAGTACATTCTTTGTCTTCTCAATAAAAGGGTAAACAAACAACCATTATTTAATATATAGTAATACTCCTTGTTATTCAAAGAATTAGTGATAACAGCAACAAAGATCATCTCACTTTCAAACCATTGACCATCAGCTGGACACTGAAAATAATAAAAATATTATAGATACACCATGCTAACATTACTGTTCTGGTTAGATATAGAATGTCCCCTGGAGAGCTCATGTATTAATATTCAGATTTGATGTGATTAGGTCAAGAGAGTTGTCATATCATCAGTGGTTGTGATTTATTGTCAGATTTTTAAAAAGCACTATACTACAAGCAAGTCTGTAACATTACTTTGAGTGTGTATGTTGAAATTAGACTTTAAAGTAGGACAGATTGCTTACTAGTTACTATTCAGGTATTAGCCAATAGTCTACATTTTTAAGAATTTGGAAGATAAATCCTCTCTAAATAAAAACTTTAATTACTTTTTTTTTTAAATTTTTATTGTAGTAATTCGTGCAATATAGCATACATCTTTGTTAAGTACAAATTGTTAACAACATATTTGCACACAATTCTCATTTGACCCCTTCCCCGATTCCCTCCCCATTCCCTCCCCATTCCCTCCCCCTCCCTCCCCCTAAGGTTCACTTCAATGAGTGACCTTGATATGATTGTGTAG
>PVLC010004709.1:40211-82720 GCA_004027655.1 Graphiurus murinus | reverse complement strand
TTTTTTTATTCTTTATTTTGAAACCAAGTCTCACTAAGTTGCGGAGTGCCTCACTAGGTAGCTGAGGCTGGCCGCGAACCCGGATCCTCCGGTCTCAGCCTCCCGAATGCTGGGATTACAAGCGTGCGCCACCACGCCCGGCTCTCACATTTATTCTTGTTTTCTTTTTCTCCCTCTTTTCCCTCCTTCTTCCCTGCCTTCCTTCTCCATTTTTCTTTTTGAATTGTTTGAAAAGTTATGGCTGATGATTGACTTTTTTTTTTTTTATCTTCAAGACTTAGATTTATTTAGGAAAGCAAGTACACATTTAAAGGAGAATGTGGGCTATCTCAAAAGAGATCCTTTTGGGATAATTAAGAAATACACAGTCAAGGGAGGCCAGGAGTATACATTCAATGGTGAATGTGGGCCATCTCTAGAGGGAAAGACAGCACCCTGTTGGTCTGGGGTGTTGGTATTTATAGAGGGATGGTAGCTTGAAGCTGGACTAGAGGAGGAGTCAGGGAAGAGTTACACAGCTTTGTACTAGTTTCCTTAACACATACACTTTGTCCTCATGTTGCTTTTGCAGGCAAAGTCATGAGTCAAGGGCACAGACCAATGGTAAGGGCTAACAGACTTGGGCCAGGTTGCTCATGAATTGCTTGTTTTGATTTTCAACAGTTCATGGGCATTTCCTCCATTGTAACAGTTCATTGAGACTCAGTTCTTTTGAAATTCAATGTATCTTTTTTCTGTATCCCTAAATTCGTATCCCACTCCCACCCAAGACTTGTGATCCCTTATTCTTAAGGGTTGATGAAGGATGGAGATTCATCTTTCAGAGATGCTTCAAGCTGGAAAGGGATAGTGATTGCTTTTTACCCCCAAATACTGATACATTTCCTAAAAGCAAGATTATTGTTTTATATAACAACAGAATAATTATTAAAATCATGAACTTAATATTGATGTAGTACTCATTTATTTAACCATGCCTTATTCAAATTTGTCAGTGTAATTTTTTTTTTTTTTTTTTTTTTGATGGTACTGAGGATTGAACCCAGGGGCATTCTACCACCAGGCTATACCTCTAGCCCTATCTTATTTTGAAACAGGGTCTTGCTAGGTTGATGAGAGTTTCACTGGTTACTGAGGCTGTCCTCGAACCTATGAACCTCCTATCCCAGCCTCCCATGTACTAGATTACAGGCGTGAGCCGCCATATTTGGCTGGAAAAACAAAACAAAACAAAACAAAAAAACCCTTAGAATCTGATCCAGGATCAGGCATTGAGTTTAGTTGCCATGTCTTCTTTTAGTTTGAAACAATTTATTGGTCTTTCATTGTATCAACATATTTTGAAGTGTATAAGCCAATTAATTCATAAAACTTTCATCTATTTGGGTCTGCCTGCTGTTTTCTCATGATTGGAGTCCAGGTTATGCAGTGTTGGCAGGAATACCAAGAAAGTGTTTTGGTTTTCTTTTTTCTGATTATACCTAAAGACACATGATAAAGATTTGTCTCATTATTGATTACATGAACTTTGATAATTTTGTTAAAGTGGTTTCTGCCAGTTTTCTTCACTATGGCATTGTTAATTTACACCTTAACTAAATAAACATTTTGTGGGAAAATACTTTAAGGCTTTGTAAATATACATTTTCATTAAACTTGAATATGCTAGTTTTAGCACCCGTATATTATTGGGTGAATCATTCATCACTATAACTCTCATACAATAATTTGTCTAATTCTGTAACTTCTATATTTATTAATTGTCATTATACTCTAATGAAAAACTTTCTTCTCATTATGATCTATTTATTGACTTATACTAATGTGAACTCATGAATTCTTATTTTAACCTATGAGTTATTATTCATTACTATAGTTATTTAGTTTTTTGCTCAAGTTACCTCAAATTTGGCCTGTTGGAGCCCCTCTGGATGGTTCTGTTTCCTGTTGCTAAACCTCTGTCACTCTTTGAGCTCTTTCTTATCCTATGGAACAAGGTGTTTCAGATTTGTGTACTGATCTATCCCTGCCCAGGAATCATACTTTTTTTTTATTTGAATATGATATTTAGAACCAAGATCTTACATTTCATTTGAAAGTTTATATTGGAGTCATTGCTTCTAGGTGCTCTCACTGGATAAACATAGAATACATACATATACACACATATAAATATATATTTTTTCTGTAGTGCTGTGTCTGTATGTAAAAATCTACTATGGGTAGTATCATTGGAGACAGCTTACTTTCTGCATAGTAATGATATGCAGCTTTATCTAAACTGTCCTTATTTTGTCTTCATTCCTACAGCTTATTTTACTGGGTGTAGAATTCTGAATGCAAACTTACTACTGTATAGCTTCAACAATAGAATGGATATGGTAAAGGACACTGGCAGTGATCTTGGAGATAGATCACTTGCCTCAACTGTACATTTAGTATTGTATCAGATCACCAAAAGTTCCTCCGTAACTAAAATTTTGTATTGTGATTGTGGATTGTTTTTTTGGGATTCAGAATCACTTCATTATGTAATATTTTGGAGAAATCAAGAATATCAAATCAAAATCAAATTGGGTGGGCATGGTATCTTGCAGTCCCAGCCACTCTGGAGACTGAGGCAGGAGGATTATTTCAGTCCAGCTCAGCAAACATAGTTAGCTCCCATCTCAAAACAAAACAAAACAAAAGCAGAAAACAAAAACTAACAAATAAAAGACTATATAAATATATATATATTTGAGGTACTGGGGAATGAACTCACAGGCATTCTACCTCCGAGCTACACCCCCAGCCCTATTTTTTATTCTTTATTTTGAAACAGGGTCTCACCAAGTTGCAGAAGGCCTCACTAAGTAGCTGAGGCTGGCTTCGAACCTGGATCCTCCGGTCTCAGCCTCCCGAATGCTGGGATTACAAGCGTGCGCCACCACGCCCGGCTCTTATTTAGTTTTTAAATATCTGTAACTTTCTAAAATTTCCAGTATGAAAATAGTATCTTTTCATAATGTCACATCAGGGAAACTGTTTCTACCTTACCCTAGTATAGATATTTAAAAGTTTAGAAATTAGAATTCCCACAACTTTTAACAAACTCACTAGCTTTTTAGCCCAATTTCCTCCCCAAACCAAATAATCCCAGTCAGGTGTGAGGTGAACTTACTTTTTGAAGTGTCGTCTTGGGCCATTTGAAGGAGAGTCCTGGTGTCCAGACACCTATCTGTCGGGCAAATCTTAGTCACTCGACAAAAAATATTTCTAATCATTCAGATCACATTGAATCTTTTTAGATATTTTGGTAATTTTAAACCAATCTAGTAATACAAAGTTGAAGTACCAGAAGAAAACTGCCCAAAGATGAAAATACAATCTGGATTAGTTGGATTTATAATCAAGAGTATCAATGAAATGTAAAAAAATAATTTTTTCTTCAATAGAAATGAGCTCATACTGCTTACTGTGTATTTAGAATAATTTAGAATAGCAATCTCAAGTGCTATGCTGAAGGGAAACTAAAAACTAATAAAATGTTTTATTAATATATTTGTATGATTTTATATACCAATGTATAGTTAATCTTGGCAAATTTTTATTTGAAATTATGTGCTGGGACAAATACCAGATAATCTTTCTAGGGCTAGAGGAAAGAAGGTGTGTTCAGTTAGCTAAATAGAATCTGGAATGTGGGTGTGGAGATTTAAGAAAGTGTTATTTTATTTTTTTCTTCTTTGTGGTATTAAAAAATGCTTTCTATGAGGTTTAATGCTCTTAGAACGTGTTGTAAGTTTTACTCTAATGTGCTTATTACATAAAGAACATCCTGTTTAATACAGACAAATTCCACAGACAGATGTTCCCAGGTGACAGAAGTGAAATGGGTCCAGCAGTTTGAGGCTGGGCTGCACGGCCATAACAGCCCTCTTTGAGTGGAGCGTGGAGCGGGACGGTAGCTTTACTGACCAAATGTTGTAGTTTCACTCTTTAGAACATGCTTGGACAAACAAGGAGGTCAGTGTGAACAGTCTATTTGTGGGTTGGTCTCAGAAGAAATTCTCAGAAGTTATTTTTAAAAAGCCAAAGAAAACAGAGCTCCTGTTATTGGTGCCTATGTCACAGCTGAGCCTTTCTGTTTGAAGAGCTTCATTTAATACTTTTTGCCTCTTGGAGGGTACACTCTAGACTCTATCCTAGACACTGTAGCATTGATAAATGTTAACATACAGAGGCTCTATGTGTGTTCTTTGCACCAAATACTTTCCTTCCTCACGCTGCTCTGTCACAAATCTTTTTCATAAGGCAAGAAAGTGTTTTATGGATGGCCAACCAGTTTTTAAAGGATGGTGTGAAAACATTAATTGAAATGTATTTACTATTATTATTTTTGTTGTTAGTCCTACATTGATGGAACTTTCTTGTATTCTGGAAATGTAAGCAAGTTTTGAGCCCATTGGAAGTAGTTTAGAATTTAATTTAGATCATCCAGGAAATTAGGAAAATTGTGATTGATAATATTGGTAGTAGTTTATGGTGTTAAAATGATAAGTAATTAGCTAAAATGTGTATTGAAATGATACTTAACTGTTTAACCATTTGTGAGTGAAGGGAGTGCAAAAGGCCTATTTAGTCTTAATTGCAGAAGAAGGCATGTGTGTTTATAAAGTGAAAATTTTTTCTTAATAATTTTGAGGCTTTATTAACTTATAATAATCTACTACTAAAATTATTATAATTAATATACAAATGAGAGTTTTACCA
Organism: Graphiurus murinus; assembly: GCA_004027655.1. NCBI lineage: Eukaryota > Metazoa > Chordata > Mammalia > Rodentia > Gliridae > Graphiurus > Graphiurus murinus. The sequence goes on along the minus strand of PVLC010004709.1, from coordinate 77,965 downwards.
AACAAGCCCTTGGGGAAGAAAATCTTGTTTTGAAACATGTCTTTTCTATCATACTCATTTGTTTTTTGGAAAATTATTTTATTTTATTTATTTATCTATTTTTTTTGTGGTACTAGGAATTGAACTCAGGGGCATTCTACCTCCGAGCTATACCCCCAGCCCTATTTTTGATTCTTTATTTTGAAACAGGGTCTCACTAAGTTGCGGAATGCCTCACTAGGTAGCTGAGGCTGGCCGCGAACCCGGATCCTCCAGTCTCAGCCTCCCAAATGCTGGGATTACAAGCGTGCACCACCACGCCCGGCTCAGAAAATTATTTTAGACGTGTTTGATTTCCTACTTCTGATACATATTTTACTGAATCAGAACTGATTACCATTTTATTTGGCATTTAGCTTACTAAATGATTGATAAATTTCCTATAGTTACATGGTCTAGTCTTAAAGTGACAGCAGGCTTAGCCTGGCATGGTGGGTGGTGCAGGCACTGGGGCTCACTCACCTGCTTTGCTGTGCGGTAGGGTGAACGTGATGATGACCGTACAGGAGAGGCTTCAAGAGAACATCGTGTCTCAAGCTCTCCTTTATGTTATCCCTCTGAGCTTGTCCTTAAGTTAGAATTTTATATTTCTTTAGGGAAAGTCCTTGGCTTCTTTTGTGCAGTACAAAGTGGCTAGCCCTGTTCTGCTGCTCTTTTTTTCAGATGTCAGTGTATCAGTGTTTAAATCCCAGCTCTGGGATTTGACTTTTATAGCTCTAAGTTTCAAATAACGAGCAGAGTAATATTGTGTAAATATTTCAGAACATCAGTTTCCTCATCTGTGAACTGGAGATAGCCTACATCTCAAGATTAATGGTCAGCTCCAAATGGGAAATATTTATAAAAAAATTTATTAAACTCAAATATTTAGGAAAAAACTATCTATTAAAATCTTATTTCGAGCCGGGTGTGGTGGCGCACGCTTGTAATCCCAGCATTCGGGAGGCTGAGACCGGAGGATCCGGGTTCGCGGCCAGCCTCAGCTACCTAGTGAGGTACTCCGCAAATTAGTGAGACCCGGTTTCAAAAATAAAAGAATAAAAAATAGGGCTGGGGGAATAGCTCGGAGGTAGAATGCCCCTGAGTTCAATCCCCAGTACCACAAAAAAAAAAAAAAAAAAAAAAATCTTATTTCTCTTTTTTGCTGTTTAGTCAGCAGATTGAGTTGAACCAATAGCCTTCTCAGCATTTTTTAGATAGCCAATTGTTACTATAGGTTTGGTATTTTTTATCCAAAATATTTGCGATCAGAAGTGCTTCACAGGAGCCGGGCGTGGTGGCGCACGCTTGTAATTCCAGCATTCGGGAGGCTGAAACCGGAGGATCCGGGTTCATGGCCAGCCTCAGCTACCTAGTGAGGCACTCTGCAACTTAGTGAGACCTGGTTTCAAAATAAAGAATAAAAAATAGGGCTGGGGGTGTAGCTCAGAGGTAGAATGCCCCTGAGTTCAATCCCTAGTACCGCAAAAAAAAAAAAAAAAAAGAAGTGCTTCACATATTGGGAGGTTTTCAGATTTTGGAAAATTTGTATAGACTTTGCTAGTTAAACATTCAAAACTTACCAACTTCAGATTTTGGAGCATTTCACATTTTCAGACTAGGAATACATGAACTGTATTCCATTAAGTTCCTCTGAGACTGTAGTTAGAGAAAAATATATATATTATGGATTATGTTGAAACCTTTTTGTAACTTTTTTTGGGGCAAGAATTGAGATCAGAAAAAGGGATTGACATATATTTTAAAATTTCTTATTTTCTAGAAACAAATAATTTGTGCTCAGCCTAGCAGAGTTTTCTTGTCCAAGTGTCAGTTCTGAAATCCTTGTCATTGTAATAATGACAAATGACAGAGAGGTGGTAGCCCAGAAAAAGAGCAAGATGTGACTGGCTGTCTATTTATACAAAGCTGTCAGTAATCTGATAAATTCAATTAGCAAAACAGAAAAATTTTAAGTTGAAACCACTAAACCTCTTGTTCTTAGTTTAGAATTCACAGTACAGCAGTTTCCCCCTTATCCATAATTATACTTTCTGTGGTCTGTTACCTTTGGTCAACTCTGGTCTGAAAATGTTAAGAGGAAAATTCTAGAAGTAAACAATTCATAAGTTTTCAATTGTGTACTGTTCTAAGTAGCCTGGCGAAATCTTGCACCACCCCACTCTGGATGTCAGTCGTCCCTTTGTTCAGTGTATCCGTGCCATGTATGCTACCTCCCATTGATTATTTAGCTGTCTCAGTGTCTGTATTCAAGTAACTCTGTATTGGTAGCCTAATGCTGTGTCACAGTCCCCGCATCATTCACTTCACTTCATTTCATCATGAGGATATTATATAATTTTACATTATCACAAGAAAAAGAAGGGTGAATAAGTACAGTAAGATGTATGTGTGTATACACACACACACACACACACACACACACACATAATCTTCCATATTGATGTAGCTTGTATTACCATACAGTTTCCCTTCAGTATCTTTGGGGATTGGTTACAGGACCACTTCATCCTCTGCTGAATGATACTAAAATCCAAGATGCTCAAGTCTCTTATATAAAATGGCACAATACTTGTATGTTACCTGTCTTCCTATATACTTTAACTTATCTCTAAACTACTTATGAGACATAGTATAAGTGCTCTGTAAATAGTTGTTTAGTTGTTGTACTGTATTGTTTAGGGAATAACAACAAGGAAAAAAAGTCCAGGGCTGACGATGTGATTTGGTATAGAGTGCTTATCTAGCATGTGTGAGGCCCTAGATTCAATCTCCAATACAAAAAAAAACAAAACAAAAAGTCCATACAAGTTCAGTACATATTTGTTTTTTTATGAATATTTTTATTTGTATCTGGTTGATTCTGTGGATGTAGAGCCTATGATACAGAAGGCTGACTATAGTTATAATTGTTCTATTTATTATTGGTATTACTGTTAATCTCTTATACTGCCTAATTTATAAATAAGAAAAAGCAGTTCATATGAAGTTCAGTATCAGCTACTTCAGGCATCCACTGGGTCTCCTGGAATATATGCCCCATGGATAAGGGAGGACTACTCTATTTTACTTCCAGTTTATCCAAGGGTGATTTTCCAACAACTTTGATGGCACAGACACCAAGAGTTAGGACTGGAGTAGCACACAGGGCTTGCCTGCCTTCCTAGGTTTAGATCTTTGGTTGTAAATGTATTTGGAATTTAGGCCTGGTGGCCTACGAATGGGTTCAGGTGAGGAGCCTGGAAGTTTGAAAGGGACCTTCTGTTAAACAGCAACTATTTGTCAAATAGCATAGAAACTTGTGTGTGACTATTGAATATCAACTCCGGGTTTGCCTGAAAGTATATGTCCAAAACCAAATTCACTAAACCTCATTTTCAAATTTGTTTCACAAAAATTTGTTCTTCATTTTTTTTCTTTAATAAGCTAGAGGATATAGTTGAAAGTAAAACTTAAATATTCCATTAAATACATTTTAGGAAGATATTTATGTGTGTATGTGTACATGCATATACACAGTGTTACCTTTAATAAACAGAAATATAAAATCTGGGAAAAATGTTTAAGAAACTATTTTCTTTCATAAAGTGATGATATTAACTCACCTTAAGTATAATATTAGATTTTTGTTTGCTAGCTTTATAATAAAAGCAGTATTAGGGGAGTATAGGACCCTAAATATTATGTAGTTTTAGAAGGAATAATTAATATACTTGTGATCCTAGAGGTGGGAAAAGAACCCTACATTATTTTGACAGATTGGTCTCACTCATCTGTAGTCAGTTATTCAGCTGGCAAATGTTCAGGCCAGAACCTCAGACTCCTGTCTCCTGTGATTTCTACTGTACCTATTTGTGTTCAGAAGCGATGGCCCTCTTTACAGAGCGTACTCTTCAAATCACGTTGACAACCATAATGATATATGGCCTTCAAGATATGTAGCGTGGAAATTATTCTATTTGAAATTCAAGACATTCAGAATTTCCTGGTTCCCTATCTGATTTCACTCTTTGGTTGATATTAAAGATGCCGCTCATCACTTTTCTTATATAGCCAGCCAAAGGCATCCTCTGTACTTCTCGGGAGTGCTTGGATTACAGTGAGAGTTAATAGACGAGTCAGATTCACAGTGGATTTCTCAAACGTGCAGGTTACGAAAGCATATCACCAGGGAGAGAAAACTTGACACTTGTGTTTTTACTAGACATAATCATCCCCCCTCCTCCTTAAAAGAATTGAATGAGAAAACTGAGGTCCAGGGAAGCAAGCTCACTCGGAAAGACTTTCACAGTAAAGTGACAGTAGGATTTGTAGAGCTAATTGAATCTTTTCCCAGTTTACCCACTTCTAAATCTTATCCCTTAAGACCCAGAATAATGCCATCTCTTCCGTGCAGTCTTCTCTGGATAAAGTAGTAGATCAATTGTATTCTGCTCACAATGGTCAGTTTGACTCTAGATAACAAATCTGAATCTGAAAGTTACTCCCCGTGGCCCCCCCTGTTTTGGATATTGAACCTAGGGGCACTCTACCACTGAGCTATACTCCTAGCCCTTAAAGCTTTATTTTGAGACAGGGTCTCACTAAATTACTCAGGTTGATGTCAAAGTTGGGTTCTTCCTTCTTCAGCCTCCTAAGTAGCTGGCACTACAGACATTGTTGTTTTTAATTTAGTCAAATGTATCAGTCCTTTCCTTTATGGTCAGTGACTTTTGTCTGTTGTTTTGGGGATTTTCCCCTACTATAAGGTCATGAAGATATCCTCTTTTATTTTGAACACGTTATGATTTTGTCTGTGTTCACATTAAGGCCCAAACACTTACCTGAAGGTAATGTGTTTCTGGCTAGTATGAGGTCAATTACTTTTTTTTTTTTTTATATATATATATAGATACCTATTTCTAGTATTGTTTTTTGAAAGCTTTCCTACTTTCATGAAGTGTGAATTTTGTCCTAAATCAACTTCATCTATGGTGGACCTGCTTCTAGGTCCTTTGGTCTGTCCCATTTATTCTCAATTTTTATGTTGCTATATAGTAATGAATTGTTTTAATGATTATATCTAACAACTATATCTGATAAAATCAGCACACTTTGTTATTCTTTAATATTGCCTGTTTGTACTTAGCCTTTTGCTTTTCCATGTACATTTTAAATCAGCTGGTCAATTTCTACAGAAACTCTTGTGATTTTAGATTGAGATTGTATTTAATCTGTACAGCAATTTGGGGAGAATCGGCTTCCTCATGGTATTTACTTTTTATTCTCTATAAACAGCATATCTTTTCATTTAGCTAGTTCTTCTTAAATGTCAATAAAATTCTATAAAAGTATCTGTAGAAGTTTGTATATATTCTTTTAGATGTATCCCTAAATAGCAAGGTTTCTGGTATACAATATTGGAATAAAAATTAGTTGTATGTTTATATCATAGTAAAAATAATATTTAAAAAGATACAACTTACAATAATATTTATTCTGAACATACTTAAAGTTAAGGTTTAAGTTTACCACTATTTTTTGTGCTTTGAACTCTAAACATTCATGATATTTGATTCTACAAATACCATAGTGCCCCATTTACTCATCAGTTATTTATATGGTTGTATCAATTATTCAGAATTATGGAATATTCTGATTTGAGAAGAAATGCTTGATTTTATAGTGTTGATAGCTTTTCCATATTCTCTTTCTTCCATGTACTCTAATTTGATCCTAAAATCTTAGGAGTGCAGCATTATGATTCCTGTTATATAGCAGATGAAACTTAAATGCAGAGATGTTAATTAATTTGCCCAGTATCATGGGGCTAGAAACTTGTGAGTACCATGATCTGAAACAGGCCATGTCTAACCACAATGTTTTCACTCTAACATTTGGTCATGTAGCAAAGACTCCTGAGGGCGACACAGTATCCTGGCATGAAAAATTAATCAATTATGATAATAAAAACAAAGCAGCAAAGTACTAATTAATTAACGCTCATTTTATTCAGTTTTATTAGGCAAGAAAAGTAATACATTTTGCAGAGGTGATTTTCATTCAAAACATTAAAATCAATAGTTAAGCTTACTGAACTTTAATTATAATTCAAAATAATTAAAATCTTTTTTTTCCCACAGTAGGGGATCTATATATAATGCATAAACATAGTACTTATTAATGCTTTGTATTTGTTAAAATAGAAAAGTATTTTATACTTAAGGACTCCATTTTCTACATAGAGCTCAGTTTTTTAGGATTAAAAAATGTGAAATTTTAGCTTATATTTATATATCTTTTCTCCTTCTGTCAGTGACTGCTGCCTTGCCAAATCTGTGGGAGTTTTATGATCTGTTATCCTCTGAGATCTGTGGATTCATTTAACATTTTGCTATGATTTTATTGGTTTTGGAATCAAGAACTAAAAACTGAATATAGTTCACTATTCATATAGCAAGATTTAAGGATGTTTAGTTTTTAAAAGTTCCTTTGGTCCCCATTAGATTTATTTCTGTTTGAGTAATGAGTAGATGGAGGAAAAAAAATCAAACACTGCATATGGTTTCTGGAGGTATGTTTGAATAACAAAATCAAGCCTGGTCAATGAACGCTTTCAGAAAATAATTCTATGAAAAAAGCTTGTATTCTTCTAGATCAATAACAGCTTTTCCCCAAACTGTAATGTCATTCATACTACCTTTTCTCTTCTTACTCTTTGTTTTCCATTTTTGTTTATTTCTTAAAAAAGATCTCTTAGCTATGTGGAGACTCGCCTGAATGCTATTAGGTAGAAGTCAATAAAATGACAACTGGGAAAACTCCACGTTGTCTATCTTGAAGACTAGGATGGAATAAAAGAAAATTAAGTAGATGCAGTTATGATTGGTATTCTGTTGAATTCATATTCTCTTAATATGACCATGATGTAATGACTTTTTTTTTTTTTTTTTTTTTTGCAGTACTGGGAGTTGAACTCAGGGGCATTCTACCTCCGAGCTATACCCCCAGCCCTATTATTTATTCTTTATTTTGAAACCGAGTCTCACTAAGTTGCGGAGTGTCTCACTAGGTAGCTGAGGCTGGCCGCGAACCTGGATCCTCCGGTCTCAGCCTCCCGAATGCTGGGATTACAAGCGTGCGCCACCACGCCCGGCTTGCAATGACTTTTTGACAATGAGCTTGCAACCCATTTGTGGGTCATGAGATAGATTTAAAGCATTGCAGTCAACTTTTTATTTAATGGATGTACTATATAGTATGAGTCAAATGTATAAATTTAAGAGAATTTTAAATAGGACAAGTAAAAGAGAAAAATGAGTCTATCATATATAATGAAGGGAAGTCTTCATGAATTGAATTTAGTATGAGTTAACAGACACGTAGAAATGTATCTTTTTTGTGTGTGTGGCACTGAAGATTGAACCCAGGGCATTCTACCTCTGAGATGTACTCTTAGCCCTTTTCATTTTTTATTTTGAAACAGGGTCTCACTAAGTTGCTGAGGCTGACTCTGAATCTGTGATCCTCCTACCTCAGCCTCCCAAGTCCACAGTGTGCCACCATGCCCAGTTGTATCAAATACTGAATACGTTGAGGTTCAATCCAGAAAACAGCAGCCACATGCATTTTAAATAGGATGGTATTTACTACAAGTAATTGTTTTTGTAATTGTTAAAAAATCTAAAATATGGGTTCTAGGCTGTCCTTAATGGAATAACTTCCAGAGTATACAACTGATCCATTGAAGAGCTGCTTATGTCTAAGACTTGCTGAAGCTCTGAGTTTAATAATAGACCCCTTTAATATACTGATCAGGAAGCTAGAATTTAACTGGTGCTTCTGTGGTCATAATTGCCCCTGACACTCAGAAATGGAGAGTGCACAGTAAGCGCCAAAGTGGGGGAACCTTGTATTTCTTTTCTTTGTCTGCAGTTAAAATAGTCAGGGGGTGTAGGAAAATGGTCTCCATTTCACTCTTGCTTTCATCATTTTAAATGAGTTGCATCTTTTTGTAGAATCCAGTTCCTACCCAGAGTTCTAATTGTGAGAGAAATGTTTTTGGTTTATTAATCTCACCAACTGTCTAGATCGAGGGTAGAAGGGCAGATGAAAGGATAAGCATGCTGTATTCAACTCAGTTCACCCACCTGATCTCTCAGCATTCACACACTCTTCCACTCGTGTTTAGGTTCCCAGCATTAACAATAGCAGAGACACGTTGTTGTCATTCATAATATAAGAAGATGGGCTCACCCCCCCACCTCCCGCCACGCCTTGGGGGTTAGAACAAGTATCTATGCCCTGAGGAAGAGTGCTTGAAGAAGGCCAGAGGAAAGAGGGCAAACAAAAAGAATGTGGAGGAGTGATACCTCTAACGCCCTTGGCTACAGCAAACAGGAAAGAGCCCAGCGCATACACCCCCTGAACATAAATCCTCAGTGGAAGGTCTGTTTACCTCATTCTGATTCCCCAAAACTATGTCTGCTTTCTATAGTAAATGATAAGGCATGGCCAAAGGCAACAGAAAATGCATTGTGAAGAGACAAAGTACCATGAAAACCACACTCAGTTGTGACAGTGACGCAGATTGCATGCTGGAGTTATCACAAAACAGGCAATTTAAGATAACTGATTAATATGTGAAGGGCTCTTGTAGAAGAAGTAGACAACTTGAAAGCACAGACAGGTGATGTCAGAATGGAGATGGAAACTCTAAGAATCAAGAGGAGACACTGGACATGGACAACAGCTTAATAGAAACAGAGAATGTATTCAGTACATCAATTGACCAAGGAAGAAGTGAGTTTGAATACAGGTAAATAGAAACTTCCTATAGTGAAATTCAAAGAAAAAATAAAAACCATGAATTTTGCGATGTTTTTAAAGGTCAGCTACACCCCCAGCACTATTTAATTTTTATTTTGAAACAGGGTCTCACTAAATTTGGGCAGGACTTGTTAAGTTGCTGAGGTTGGCCACAAAATTGTGAAATTCCTGGAATATAAAGAGGAGAAAAGGAGAAAGGAGCAGAAAAAATATCTGAAGCGATAATTCCCAAGACCTTTCCAAAACGAGTGACAGAAAACTACAGACACAAGAACTCAGAGAATACCAGGCGGCATCAGCAACTTAATTTTTTAGTAGACAAATAAGCAAAAACCAAAGACCAACAATCCCCAATCACATTCAGGCCACTGAAAGCCAAAGACAAAGAGAAAATCTTGAAACAAACCAAAGAGACAAGAGCACTCACCTTAATTAGGAGAAACAAGGATAAAAAAGGTAGATTATAAAGGAAGGGCACAAATATGATGCATATTTATAGTTTCGATTTTACATGGATGTTTTAAATGTCTGCTTTTGGGTATATTTTATGAAAGATGAGGATAAATAAGATCTAATTACTTCATTCTCGCTTAATCAGTTAAGAGCTAATAAAAGTAAGAAAAGAATTTAAGTAATACCATTAATAATAGTGATAATAAGATATCACAAAGTTGTATCCCAAAAAAGTGTTATAAGGGATTGAGAGGAGAAAAGGTAACTGGCTAGGTGGGTCAGGAAAAGCTTGGTAAATGATGTTAAGCATTTTTTTTTTTTTTACTTAAAAGCAGTCAGCTTCCTCCTGTGGTACACACAAGAAGCTTAACCTTTGTCATTTTCCTCACCTCTTCTCTCCTGTTCATCTCCCTCACTAGTTATATTTCATTGAGAAAATAGTGACCACAGAGAATTTAGACCCTCCTCATTCCACCCCTTCCCTGCAGAAACTGTCTCTGTTTCTTACCCCTGGCTTCTGCATGATAATTTGATAATCCCTTCACTTTTCCTCTCAGTACCATTTTCCCAACATATATGCATTTTTTTAATGAAAGAGATTAATCCTACTTATTCCCTGTTTAAAATTCTCTGTGCTTCTCACATTGCCTGCTCTTTCAAGGCTGAAAGGGTAGATTTCTTTCTCTGCCCTAAACTGTATTTTGTGGTTTCTGAGAGGAGATATCCCATGGAATAGTTCCCAAACTCATTTGACAGAAATATCCATTTAATGTCTCCTGGGTCTCTAATGTTCTGTGGAGTACAGTTTAGGAAATGCTGGGATTGAAAGAAGAATGTGAACATTTGGGAATGGGAACAGAAGGGAAATGCATAACTAAGGTCATCCCAGTAGTAATAAGCATGGAGAACAGGCCAGCTGCAGATGAGGTCATGACATACATTAGGAGACAAGGCTCCAAATGCTGGTTTCATCTCCAAGAATTTTAGAGTGATCCCCTGTGTCTGTTTATAATCTGCAAAGACTCTGTCATGCAGAAAAATAGGAAGAACCCTTCCGCTCTTAATCTCAGGAGAAAAAAGATTTTAACCATGTTTCTGGAAACTTGTGTTGGCAGAATCTAAGCTCTTCCAGAGAGCTCGGATTTATTTCGCTTATGGTTATATATCATTTTGACAATGTGAATGTAGGGTTATTTGGCATATCTGAGAAGAATAATGTGTTTTTGTTTCATATGAAACTTTTGTGCTGCTTTTTTGAAGCCCCCTTGAACATTCTTTACATTTATTCAGTTGTCACTTGAAAAAATAAACATATTCTTGGTACTGTACCTATCACAAAGGCGGTAGCTCATTCATTATTCTCGTATTTGTAATTTCTTATGACTGTAACTCACTTATTTTGCTGAAATAGGAATAATTGAATATTCATTGGCATGTCTAAGGAATACTGTATCACTCTGATGTGACTTATGGTACATCAAAACTTTGAACGATAGACTCTTATTACATATTATCTTTGAATAGGTATATTATAATAATTTAAAGTTCATTATTTCTTGTGTTTTAGTGAGACTTCCAGGACCTGTGTTCTTGGGCCAATTTGAGAGACTAACCATTCATGATAGGTAGTGCAAATAGAAGTTCTCACTCTTCACATAGGACCTTTGTATAGTTAGAGTGCGGAATACATGGCAAGTCATGTAGGACTTGCTATGCTCTGTGGGATCAGAGGACTAGTGCTAGTCTTTGCCCACTGGGGTAGAGAATCCTGGCCTACATCTGGGTCTAGGCTTGGGTATAGCTGAGCCTCTGGGTAACTTAACATTATCACCTAGGCTGTTAGAGAAGGCACGTAGCCAAGTGTGCTCTTTCTATCCCTAGGGGGTTCCTAGTCTAGTTGCATGTGAAATATAGCCATGCCTAAACATCTTGCTTAAGTCCTGTTAAGTATGGACTTCTTCAGAAGATATATTATTCGGTATAGAAACAGAAGTAGAAGTGTTGAGGGAATCCAAGAGGGAAATGATTCATGTGCAGTTTTTGTTTTCTTTCTGAAATTTTTGCTTAAAGATCTGAAATTCCCATTTATACTACTACTTTTTGAAATGGATATGCTTTATTGAAGAGTCAGAGGGCATGCCTCTTAAATAAGAGAAATTTTTACATCAAATTATTTTAAGAATGCTGTCTTATGATATTATTTTTTACTAGGTATATCTCCTATTTTTAATCTTATCAAATGGAAATACTAAATCTTGATAAAGCTGTGTTTCATTTATGACTCCTTTACATTCAATACTGCCGTCGATTTTCTTTATTGTGTAATCTCCAAGTATCTCCTGCACAATGCTGTTCTTCGCAGATGTATAATAATGGAAACCACATGGTGTCTTGATCTAGGGTAAAAATTTCTTAATACTGAATTCTGTCAGTAGGTTGTTTAATATTATTTTCAAGATCAAGACAAAGAAGCCGGGCATGGTGGTGCATGCTTGTAATCTCAGCATTTGGGAGGCTGAGACCGGAGGATCCGGGTTCGCAGCCAGCCTCAGCTACCTAGTAAGGCCCTCCACAACTTAGTGAGGCCTGGTTTCAAAATAAAGAATAAAAAATAGGGCTGGGGGTATAGCTTGAAGGTAGAACACCCCTGAGTTCAATCCCCAGTATCGAAAAAAAAAAAAAAAAAAAGATCAAGACAGAGAAACCAGGCTTCCAGAAAACAGTAGCTTAACATTATTCATTTGTTGAAATGAATTCCATGTTGAAATATTCTGCATGTTGAAACAGAATTCAGTTGATTAGCTCTAATTTTGCAATTAGTATATTTTCTGGTACATAAAAAGTATATTTTTTACTAAAAATTGCTCCTATTGGGGAGAGAGAACTTCCTACCCTCTGAAGGTTCAATAATTGAGTCTATGAAATTAACTGACAGTAGACAAATTAACAGGAGAAAAGCCATTTTAATAACATGCATATACATGGGAGCCCCACAAGATATGAGACTCAAAGAAGCAGATGGTTGACGTTTGCCTGGCATCCTGAGGTATAGGAAGGAATAGGGCACAAAGGTGGTGACAAGGTATGGGAAGGTGAGGGGAGATGTGTGGGTGAATAAAGGCTGCCCTATTGTGCAGCTACAGTCTCTCAGGTAATAAAAGTTGTCTGGAGCAGCCTGCAGGAGGATTCGTGATGGCATATGAGAAAGTCTGTGGTGTGGACTGTGAGTCTCTTTTGGGATGCGCTTAATCTTCCCTGGTTGCTAAGATTTCCTGAGTGAGGAATCATGATAAATTGTATTTCCTTTTGGAGGATCTATCTTTAAGCAGATAAGAAAACTTCCAAGAAATTTCCTCCCTGTACTTCAGCTTCCTGGGAGAAAAAGAAGACACAGGAGGGCAAGAAAAGGTCAGAGAGACCTTGGTTCTGAGGCTGCTTCTGAGGCCTGAGGCCTTTCTGTCTATTTTTATTTTTGGCACTACTAGGGCTTGAACCCAGAGGCATTCTACCTCGGAGCTATACCTCCAGCCTTATTAATTATTATTATTATTATTATTATTATTATTATTATTATTATTTTATTTTTTATTTTTTTGCGGTACTGGGGATTGATCTTAGGGGCATTCTACCTCCGAGCTATACCCCCAGCCCTATTTTTTATTCTTTATTTTGAAACAGGGTCTCACTAAGTCGCCAAGTGCCTCACTAGGTAGCTGAGGCTGGCCTCGAACCCGGATCTTCTGGTCTCAGCCTCCCAAATGCTGGGATTACAAGCGTGTGCCACCACGCTGGGCTCCTATTATTATTTTGAAACAGTGTCTCACTAAGTTGCAGAGGGACATCCTCTTATCTCAGCCCCCCAAGTACTGGGAGGGTGCACCATCAAGTCTGGCAAGGCCTTCCGGTCTTTTTGTTTTAAAGTACTAAGCACACCAAAGTGCCATACTTTGGGGTATTGTTTGCTGAACTCCAACATTCCTTTAAGACATTTTTATTTTTATTTTTAGGTATTCCATTTCCTCCCTATTTTCATTAACTCAGTACCATATTTTAAAAATCTTTTTCCTGCATCGGTAAGAATCGGAAATTTAGCTTCTGCATAGTCACAGTAACATGTATAAACAAGTGAGACTGCTGAATTAAGTGAATTTTCTTCACTTTCTTTATAACTATATGTTTGTGTTCTTTTGTGATATTTCCATCACTTAAGGAAATGAGATTTCCAATTAAATTCTAGAGAAACATAAATTCCCTTTGGGGTTTCTTTCACTTTAGGTATGTGCATGCTATAAAGTAATTAGCGGTGCCTCATTAGGATAATCCAGGCAGAGTGGTACTTCTGCTTGAATAACTGTGCTGAGAAAAGACAGGCACATTCCAATAACTCCCTTGCTTGTGCTTTCTATAAAATCTAAATAGTTTGGACAGTACTACATAACATACAGCACAAATGAATGAAGAACTTATGAGTGATGTATTCCTTTGATAATAAACCGTTAAAATGAAATTTCTAAACCTGGACTTTTTACCTCCTTCCTGCAGCTGGAGCCAAGTGTTTTCTACTCCTACTTCTTCTTTGCATCTTAATAATTTTCTCCAGTTTTGTCCTTTAATACCTGTGCCTCTCATTCACTAATTCACTAATTCAGGGGTAAGATTTAGTGGATCACTCCTTAACTTGACTAAGATTTAAATTACACTTAGGAGAAAAATAAGTCGGAGACTTTCTTTTTCAAACTTCAACTGAAAAGGAGAAAAAAAAAAATTAAAAAAGGTTTCGCCTCGGTGAGGGGGAGAATGAGGCAGTTACTGCTTCTTAGTTGTTTGTAGTTAATTTCCGTCCAGGTTCCCCAGTGGCTGCTTTAAACTGCTTCCTCTCCTCAAGTCCTGAAAGCACACTTTATCCATCACTCTCACCTACTATTTACTAAAAGATTGGGGCCACCTGAAGTGAATTCTCTTCACTTCCTCCTCTTCCACCTTAGCTGTTGCTCTTTATCATCACTTAGACTCTTTTTTTCCTTCTTCTCTACCATATGTAAATAATTGTAGCTTAAAAGAAAAAACATGGGTGTTTTGCTCTTGCAGCATCATTTGCAAGATCAAGAATATTACCTACATCCCCTGTTGTCAACTCAAAAGGTTCAAATAAGACTAAAAGAGGAAAAGAAATGTGAAAATGGATGGAAAAGTAAGGAACCAGACAATAAACAAGTTTTCCATTGTTTGATTTTCATGTAGTGTGAGTCATTTTTTGTTAGTGGAATGGATTTGGTTTTAAACGAGGTAGCAGAATTTGAGTGGAGTTAGGTAAGATGATTAACTCCTAACTTCTTGAAGCATAAGAAATATATTGATGTAAACCATGTTATCTCCTCAAAAATCACATGGAGAACATGGGTTTAAACTGAAGCAACAGAACTCTTGAGGCTGTAGAATTCTTTCAGATACTGTCTTTTCTGCATGTCTTTTCCTGATGCCTTTTGGACTCTGCTATACAAATATTTGAACATTGGATCATATAGCATTGTATGAGACACTTTCTCTTCTGTTATACTTAAATTCTTTCTTAACAAGTACATATTCTAAGATACTCTTTTGGAGAGAAAATACAGAGGTGCCTGCATAGGTAATAGTTGGGTTGAGTCCAGGGGATTTTCTGTCATGGATTTCAGTTTATGGGCATATTAGCTGCTTTTTGCTACTGACTTTTCCACTTGATCTTAGTCCAAAGGACAAGAACCAAAGCTACTGACTTCTCAGTTCCTTCTTTTCCATACCAGTTTTCAATTGCTTGTTCATAAAAATCTACCATCTTTAATTAGAGGAGACCAGCAAGAAAGGCTGGCATACCTCCTCAAATCAAAAGGAAACATTCTGATCTTTTTGACCCTGCATTCCGAAATTATTCTCTAATGTTTATAACCACCTTGTTTGATAAAGTCTTCTTTCCTTGTTCCGTCTCAGAGAAACAATGATCTGCTGCCACCTGGGAGCACTGAGTCAAATGTATTGTGGTATTTATAATTGAAAGCTTTTTGTATGTCTGGGTTGTGGTGCTGGCTCCTCTCCCGGATTTGTGGATTTCAACAATGGAGTAATTGAGGAGAGCAGAGAGGGACCAGCAAGAGCCCTCCAGGTGCCCTGTAACACATACCATTGTTGGCAGCAGCAGAGAGTTACTTCACATCTGCCTCCATAGGGGTTAGGGTGGTTCCAGCTCCAAGATTAAAGTCAACATGCCTTCTCTTTGCATTACCTTTAGTGGCTTTTTACCCCTATAGTATACATGAATACATTATCTCAATAAGGACTATTAAGTGAGATTTTTGGAACAAATATTTTAGAGAACATTTTTTAGTTGTGTACTCTGTCAGTTATAGGAAGCCACCAATGCAGTTATAGTCTCCAATGACAGCCTTTAAATATCTTTTTTTTTTTTTAAACTTGTTTTTAAAGATTCATTTCTTGAACTGTAGTACCTTCAGTTCTCCAGGATCTTGTGCCTGTTTTGAATGAGCTCATTGTTTATTCACAGTAAAGAATATTTGTGGTACTGTCTTTCTGTAAGTATAGTTGAGTGCCCAAGCCGACCTGGTGTTGAGTCCCAGAGTCCATTCCGAGTGTTCTTCTCTTAGGTACTTTCACGGAAGCCAAAGGAGGAGATTGTGCGGGGTTTTCTTTATCTCATCAGGTTCTGTTTACTTCCTTAAGTTTTCCACGTGGATTTGCAACGACATTCACCAGCTATGAAGATGGATTAGTTGGGGCCCACCTTATCTTTTGCATTATGGTATGAGGCACATATTTAAAGGGGACCTATTGTTGGGGCAGCTTATGTTATTAGACCTTTGAAGTTGGAAATAATCCAAATAAAAATGCTTGAAGATTTTTTTTTTAAGTATGCTGTTGGCTAAATAGATCAGACTATAAAAAAGGCATGCTGCTTAATAAATCTATCCTGTTTTTGCATACATAGAATACACTTTTATCTGTATGATTAAATCAGAATAAGACTTTAGTTATATCTTCCCAGATTGAATATATATTTTCAAAAGGAACAGTTGCTTACAGAATAAAAAGAGGACTTCATTTTATTTTTAATTTCTCATCTAATTTTACTTAAAATGTACATTAAATGGTAATACATGAAGTCTAACATAAAACTGGCTGTAGTACAAATATTGCCATTTATATCTCAATGTGTAAAATGATAAAAATTTAGGAGCATTTTCCTCCTTACTTGTTTATAGCTTAATATTATAACCCATTTATTTATTTTTCACTTCAAAGTATTCAATAAAACATGATGTGACTGATAGAGTTTTAAGATAAATAGAATGGTATTTATCCTCAGAGAGCAAACTTGAGGAACTTGGATGTGAAAGATAAGCAAATGCTATATGATAAATACAATAATAGAAATAATTATTAAAGCACTATTTTGGAAGAAAGTAACTTGAGAAATTAAGGGAAGACTTTTTGAAGAAATGAAAGTGACAATGAATTTTTTCCTCCATGAAGGCTACTTTTAATTGTTTTATTTTTATTGATAGAAGCATGTCAGTTACTTGAAGTACAACCTTCTACAAATTTGCAAATACTAAAAATAAACATGACTTGGGCAATTCTAAATCATGTCTGACAATGTTTTGAACAATTGGCAGATAAACTCAAAAAAAAAAAAAAAAAAACAAGCCAAACAGAAACAAGCAGGAAGATAAATCTGGTCCGCTTCTCAGACCGAGGCTGACATGTGACCCTTGGCTGCTTGGGTGTATCATCTCAGACCTACACCATTCTGGAAAGAAACCTCTGTAGGAGGATGCAGAAGGCCACATGAGGAACTGACCATACACACAGTACAGTTCCAGGTCTTAGAAATGATTTTTTTTTTTTTTTTAATTTCAGGAATTAGGACCAGATGGAATTATTCCAATTTATTTTGGGGGAGAAGAGAGGTCAATTTCTGTTCCCAGGGTTGTACTCCTAATTTGGGAAGTGGTTGGATAAAAAAAAAAAAAAAAAAAAAAAAAAAAAAAAAAAAAAAAAAAAAAAAAAAAGACTCATTTAAAAAAAAAAAAGCCTTTATTATTTAGACCAGTTTTAGGTTTACAGCAAAATCAAGTGTAAAGAAAGTTCTCATTGTATCTCCTATTCCTCTTCACTGCCAGCTTTCCCCAATATCAGTGTCTTACATCAGAGTGGTATCGTTTTTACTATCAATGAAACTTAACAGTTCATCACTAGGATCCAGAGTTAGTAGTTTATATTAGAGTTCTCTCTTGGTGTTATACGTTCTGTAGTTTTGACAAATGTGCAGTGACGTGTCTACCATTATAGTATCATGGAGAGTAGTTTCACTGCCCTAAGAGTCCTCTGTGCTCTACCTATTCATTCCTGCTAACTCACAGTAAACACTGATCTCTTCAATGTCCCCTTAGTTTTGCCTTTTCTAGAATGTCCTATAGTTGAAATAATAGAGTATATGGCTTTTCACTTTGTTATATACATTTTAGTTTCCTTCATGTCTTTTCATGGTTTGATAGCTCATGATGTTTTACCTCTCAGTACTTCTATTCTAGTCTGACACTATTCTGTTGTCTGGATACATCACAATTTATTTATCATTTACCTACTGAAGGACATTTTGGGTATTTCCAAGTATGGGCAGTTATGAACAAAACTACTGTAAATCTCCATGTATAGGTTTTTGTGTGCACATAATTTTGTAGTCCATTTGTGCTTTGAATGAAAGTACCTGTGGTTTCACATCCTTAAAAGCACGTAGTGATGGTGGTACTGGGAGTGTTGGCTGTTCTCATATATGTGGTGGTATCATGTTGGTCCAGCTTGCAGTTCCCTAACAGCATAGGATGTGGAACATTTTTCCATCACTTATTTGCTACTCATATATCTTGTGTAGTAGGGTGTGTGCTCAGGGATTTTTTTTCCACCCATCAAGTTGTGTGTTTTCTTATTGTTGAGGGTTTTAAAAAATATTTTGGATAAGTCATTAATTATATTTAGCTTCTGCAGATATTTTTGCCTAGACTCTGGCTTGTCTTTTCATTTTCTTGATATCTTTCACAGAGCAAAAGTTTTTATTTTGAATTTTAAGCATATCGGTCAGTTATTTCTTTCAGGGTGGGTGCTTTTGTATTGTATCTAAAAAAATCACCAAGCGTAAGGTACATTCACAGACATATCAAAGTCAATCACTAAACCGATCATGAGGAAGGGGGAGGGAATGGGGTGGGAATTGGGGAAGAGTTCAATGAGACCTGTGTGCCTGTATGCCTCTACCAGCTTGTACCTCACAAAGACTTGATTACAATGCACCAACTTAAAAAAAAAAAAAAAAAAAAGGGAAATTTCTTTGGAAAATATTTGTTGGAATATGTTGTTTGGTATGATAGATAGTGTCTTATTTTTATTTATTTTTGGTATTGGGGACCGAACCAAGGGGCAGTCTACCTCACAGCTACACCTCCAGCCATTTTTATTTTTTGTTTCAAAACAGGACCTTTCTAGGTTGCTGAGGTTGGCCTTGAACCCGTGATTCTCCTGTCTCAGCCTTCCAAGTACTTACTGGGATTACAGATGTATGCCACCACACTCCGCAGTGTCCTATTTTTATTGAAGAAACCTATTTGGTGGCTGCATTGCTTCTTGCATAAAAGACAGTTAGCTTATGTTTCTTTTTTTAGGATAGTAGAAGATGACTGGATAATGGCTTTTACTATTTGATAAGTGGCTAAATTAAAGATATTAAGCCAGTAAACGATCCTTAAAGTTCAAAAACTCAGCTAGCTTGCTAAGAACAGAAAGTTGCTGAGGAGCTTACCATGGATTTCATGTTTCAACTACCTTATTTCCTCTTTTTACTGTTGAATATGCTTGGGCCACTAAATTACCATATCAATGAGAAAGTGCTTACACTGAGACTTACACAGAAATTCTTAGATGTTTATGACATTAATATAATTACTTTGTGGTCACAAGATTTAGCATCCACTTTTTTTGGCCTATACTTTGAAAGTATTGTGTTGTATATAATTTGCAAAGTTTGTCTTTTGTCTTTTGAGTTTTAAACCATAGATGTTAGAAGCTTCAATGCAGATATATTTTAGCATTTATGTCATGGAATTTAAAAATATTAAATCATTAAATTTCCTTCTTCCTGCTGGACATCTCTAAAAAGGTATCCCACTGGGTCCTCTCTGCCTCTCCTCCAAAGCTCATGTGTTCTCATTTTACTTATTGGCACCCACTGACAGATAGGAAGTCAGGACTGAGGTCCTGGAGACATTTTCCATTTTCCTCCCTCCCCTCTGTACTGCACTGGCTCGTTACCTCCACTCCCTTCTCTTGTCACCGTGCCTGCTCCGATCCTGCTCTCATCATTTCTGTTCCGGAAAAGCACAGAAGTCTGTGACTTGTCTGCTTGCCTCTAGTCTCCCCTCTTCCAACTCACCCTTGACTAAGCTCCAGAACAATCTTGGTACATGAGAAAACCTGCTGCCTTCGCAGAGGCTGTGGTTGGCGGACTGCTCATCTCTAGCCTCATGGGAAGGGGGCTCTCATTAAAATGTTGTTAGTTGTCATGTTCTCTCTGTGCTGAGATGGATGTGAAGGGACTCAAGTTGTTTAAAGAAGAGCAAACAAAATGATGAAACTTTCCCCAAAATCAAATCTGGGGGTTATGGCTCCTATCTGGAAGACATTGGTATGTACTTGCTATGAAGTGGGAATTGAGAGCAGTTATTGTGGAACTTGAACCTCATACTGAGGAAGTATATCTACATTTTTCTCATGATACAGCTGGCTCTGGGGGAATCTCATTCATGTATATAAAAGAAATATTGCAGTAAAATTCAAGGTTTTCAATTTCTCAAGACCAATAAAATACTACTTAAAAGGGAGAAAATATTGAAAACTGTATAAAAAGGCCAATCTTAGATGTAACTTTTATTTTTCCTTTTTTTTTTCTTCCATGCTAAGGATTGAACCCAGGGCCCATGCATGCTAGGCAAGTGCTCTACCACTGAGCCACACCCCCAGTCCTTAACTTTACTTTTCAACCAGGGTGGGAGGTTCTCTTTCTAGAGAGTTCTTAACAATGGCAGCTCCACCTAGAATGCTGGTCACATTGTTCTATGTGGTGGTATAGAGTGGATCTTTTTTCATTTAGATTTCTGTTGCCCTTACAAAAGTTGGAGGCCTCCTTAGCTGTTTTATATGGAAAGAGGCAGTAGGTAGAGAAACAAAACTACCTGTTTTGGAAACATTGCTGTCTAGGAGTATAGATGGTTCAGCTCTGAAAGGCATATTGAAGATAGGAACATGCTGGAGGGTGATCAGAAAACAATGTGCAGACTAAAACGGTGGTAGAGAATGTTAAGGCAGCTGAAATACATATACTTAGATAGCTTATGCTGGTATGTGAGAAGTGTGACATTTTAATCTGCATGCACTGACCATATCAAAGTTGTTCTCTGTGGCTTCATCTGATGGTTTCTTCCTATATTTTGGATTTAATTCTATATCCTTACTGTGCATTGCCCTGAATAGGGTGGACATTTAATTTATCATTGAAATTAGGAATCTTTTGAGGGGGAAAGAAATACTGTTACCTAAAGAATAGGAGTACCCAGTACTGCCCTAAGTTAATTAGTAGGTATTGTTACCTGTCCTGAATCCCTGCTCTCTGTTGCCTCTCCCACACCAGCTATCACTTTTGTCAAGGTTGGCAAAGACCTAGACCAAGACTGGTACTTGCCTTAGGGCCTTTATATATTTGCTCTGTCTTCGACCTGACATATTTTCCCCCTTGATTCTCACATGGTTAACTGCTTGTCATTCCATTCTTGGGACAAATATCATTTTATCAGTTCCCTGTCCACCCATCGAAATGAGCCTTCAATTAAATGAGCACATCAACTTGTTTGAAATAGCACTCAATGCATTCAAATTCTTTTTTCATATTTATTTACTTTTCTTTCTCTTAAAATGAAAAGCAATGACTATGTTCATATTGTTCATCATCCATGCTTTCAGTGTTTAGTACAACGTGTAATTTATAAGATTCAAAAAATATTTATTGAATCTTAAAACAGGTTAACTCTTATAACTTAAATGGCTAATTACTGATGAATCATGATGTTAAAAACAAGTTATTTCTTGGAAAAAGACCTTGGTTTAGGAGGCTCAGGGATGTGATTCCTTGCATTTTCTTAAACTTTTCACTAACCATCTTTCCCTCCTTGAATTTCAGTTTCCAAATCTGTTAGGCGGGGATAATATCTGCATCTCCCATTTCATCCTGACTAGTGTAAAACAAATGTTTGGGAAAGGACTGCACTAAGTGAAAGAGGGCATTTTATAATTAGAAGCTTCTCCCCCCACCTAAAATACTGTTGTTTTGCAGCTTCCACATTTCTATTGAGAACTCTAGGTTAAAAGCTTTAGAATTATTAATTCTACCCACTCTTTCATTCTTGACATGGAGTTAAGTCTCTAAACCCTGTTAATTCTTCCTTTGAAAAATCTCCAGTTTCAATTTTATTGCCACAACTTAACACCCAACTCCAGTGTCTCATCAATTTCCCTTAGATTGTTCTGATAACATTTAGCATGTTTGTTTTCTCTTCCTCATCTGGCTCACCAAAGACAGATTAATTTTCCTTAAAAGTAATGTTTGTCAGCAACCTTCTGTGATCCCCCATAGCCTATTTGATCGCCTGTGCATCTTTAAGCCTAGCCTTTGGGGCCTTCTAAAATCACAGCATGTTAATTCTGCATTGGGTCCATCTTCTTGGTTTCTTTTTAGCATCCTTGTTTATGTGATTTTTTTTTCCCTCTCATTTTTCATTCTGCCTCAAAATGTCCTTCTACTCACCTTTCCTGAAATACACCATATTTGATCTCAACATATTAAAAAACTTTCTTGCACTTACTGTCACATTGTATGCTTATTCCAGTTTCCACCTATTGAATACCTCCCATATTCTAGGAATAATAGACTAAATACTTTAAACAGTGCAAAAATCAATACAAAGCAACCCAAAGTTGCTGTTAATGTAGTTGCTTACTAACATATATTGTTATTTAACTGTTGTATATAAATATAAGTACATCATTAAAAATTCAAAAGTTTTCAAAAGATACAACCCATGTCTGTCTGACACTTCTTTGCACACTATTTGCGAGATTAATTTCTCACTTATACTTGTTAAATTACATGTATATTTTGTTTTCTAAGACTGATTTTTCTTGTCATTGGCACATTTAATACCTCAGATTTTGTGTGCTAAAGAGCTTTAATGGCCCAAGAAGTTCTTATCTAAACAATTAAATTGGAATGACGAAAGTTCAGTGAATTTGCTAATTGTCTTGCAATCTTTCATTATCCAGGAACAAGTTTATAGCCATGGGATTTATGTGGTTTTCATCTTTCCACCCAACAAATCAACACACTAGTTTACAGTCATGCAAAGATAATTTCTGTGTAATACTGGAATACTTTGAGCCTTTTTTTTTTTCTGTGTAACACTGATTACTTCAAACCCTAGAGCTCACAGTGGTCCGAGGTTAATGAAGTGTTTCATTCTTATTAACCATGGTAAGCTTATGGTGTTACAAAACAACAGGCTTTTCTTGCCATATGATTCCCCTCCATCCTGATTTTGCTGGATTTTTTCAGCTTGTGAATATTGCTTGCATTATTTTACCGTGTTCCCAGAAGTTGCTTAGTGATAGCCAAGTTTGCCTGAAGTCATACTAATGGCATTTACAGCTGTATGTAGTATACTTTCACCACATGAAACTTCTCACTGATCTGTTTAAACCAAATATTTTAATAGTATATTTTTTCAGTTATTTGCTTTATCAGTAGCTCTTAATGGAAAAACATCTTAAAAAGGCTAAGATCTTAATGAAATATTTATATTTGGACATTTACTATGTAATTCTGACAGGGCCATTAAAATAATTAGATCTATCCTTATTAAAATTTGTGAGATAAATTCAAATTAAATAAATTGATTATATTATTAATGTGATTTACAGCATTTAAAAGTTGTTGAATTTTGATCTCTCTCTGTGACACATGCATTATTTGAAGACTTCGCTTAGAAAAGAAAATGAGGAATTTATGACCTCATCAAAAGCCTCATTAGGGAATGTGTTTGGCTTTCATGCTGATTTGGGTTTTTTCCTCCCTCTTTTTTTTCTGCTCTTGTTTGTTCCCAAGAAATTCAGTCTTTGTACTCACATAATTTGAGGGATTTGAAATACTACATCATTGAACCACAGCTGTTTTAGATATGTCACAAATTATAGCGTATGAAATTGATTATTTTTTTTAATCTGGAGAAAAAGAATACAGGAAAAAAGGGGGAAGGGGTTTTAACTGTCTCCACAGTAATTGAATAACTCATGCAACCAAAGTGCTATAGTTTAGTAGTAACTACCTTGCTTTTAGTGGGACATCAAGTGCTAGTAGTTTGTTTTTCATTTAGTGCGACATGGAATATTCTCCATCTCTGGGGTGGTTTGTAAGAAATTATGGTCATGACAGAGAGAACGCAAGACATTTTCCCCAACAGGGAACTAGCAGATGAATTTAGGTCCATTCATGAAATAAACAGCTTTCACAACCTCTATCACTGGAAAACCACCCTTCTGTTTTGTATGTTATGTAATCCTCTCAGACATTATTTGTTAATAACCCTCTTCTTACTCATTCTTATCCTTCCACTTACCCAATTTTCTACTTGGAATAATTTTCCATGTGACAAAATCCATTCGATTCCTTTCCTGTACCCTTTCGGTATATTACTGAAGAGAAATTATATTGAACAGTTTTCTTAAAATTTTTGCTGCCTCCTCCATAATTACTTGTTTTTTTGTTTGTTTGTTTATTTGTTTTGAACTCTAGGTATGGGTGGTAGGCCAGGAATTTGAATGACCTTTGTTTTGAATAATTGAAGTGACCATACTTGCAGAGATACAGAGAGCAATGGTTATAAACCTGTCTGAGATGTACCAGAGATTCATGGGAACATCTATTCTCCAGTTGATGCCCTGATCCTGTGATTTAGTAAGCTCAAAGTGGCCCTGTGAATGAGTGCTGTAAATAATGGGCAACAGTGTTGTTTTTAAATCAGCTTAAATTATACTCCAAGGATTGATTTAAAGAGGAAAAAAATGTTCTCTTCAGATTTATCTCCTTAAAGTCTTATCTTTAGTTGGACTTTGTTTGGCTTATAAGTAAAGAAGATGGCATAGGCTAAATTAAACTACTGAACTTGTCTGTTTGCAGATGCATCACTAGATTACTAGGTATTATACTGGGTAAGATAGAAAATTCAAGGTAATTTGGTGGGAAACTTGTTTTAGAGTAGAAACTTGTTTGTGTACTGTTTTTTAACCAACTTTGTACTTGAGACTGTGGGAGATATAAACAAGGGGAGAGGAGGGTTTACCATCGAGTGTTCAGGAAGCTGTCCTTAGCCATTAAAGGGGAAGGGTCTGAAAGGGAAAATGTGAAGCAGTTTCTAGAGAGGCAGGAAGATGAGGAGGAAAGTGTATCAAAAGATGTGTCATGATAGGGCCAACACATTTCAAGAAGGGAAGCTGCCATTTTCCTACAAATGACAGTTTTGTCATTGTTTGTGGCTGAGTAAAACTCTGTTGTGGTATGTTTTTTATCATGTTTTCTTTATTTATTCATTTGTTGATGGACATTTAAGTTAGTTCTACAACTTGGCTATTGTGAATTGTGCTGATATAAACATGGGGATGCATGTATCACTGTAGTACTCTGAAGCATAAGAAACCTGGCTTTACTGAAAGGAAAGACAAGTGGGTGGGATGGGTGGGGAAGAAGGCTCTTATGTCAAAGTGGTAGTTTTCAGACTTTATTCATATACCATTGTCTGTTTTGGTTGATTGGTTTGTGTCCAATTGCCATTCCCCTTTTCACTAATTTTCTTTACTATTTTTAGGTGATATAAAATTGATTAAAAATAGTATGAATTTTATGAAAAGATACATACTAAGATTTGTTTCACAGTCTTCTCTGGCTTCTTTTATCCCTTTCACCTCATTGCTGCTTATAAATAGCCATTCTTATTAGTATCTTGTGTATTCTTTCTTATTTCTTTTCATAGAGTTCCAGAAAATCTTCACAATAACTTTTTAATCCTGTGAAAACCTACATTTTCTTTATCCACACTTTTCAGAAGCTGACAGAAAATAGAGTAGCAAAGTTGTAATGGGCTTGAGATTCTCAGCCCAGAATTCAGAAAGCCTTGCACTCTCTGATTGTATGATTATTTTAATGTCAAGCACATGTCCCAAAATAGACTGACCTGAGCACCAAAGGTAGTCCTGAAGTTCATATTTTATTACTCCCTCTCTCTATATCTGTTATTTCTGGAATATTAACTGTTGACATTTTGCATGAGTTTGAACATAACAGAATGTATGAACACTGAGTGTGGGTTTTAAGAACAAAGAAACTTTGTAGCTTAGCACTCCAGCTCCTAGACTTGAGTTTGAATTTTATTTAGGTTTCTTTATTCCTAGTATGTTCTCTATCACTTGAGATTGTGGAGATTTTGGATCCTCGTGCAGACTCAGCCCTTTCACTTTTGTCTTGCAAGACAGGCACATCAAGGAATCTGAATAATATGTGGCCAAGATGTTTTGCCTCTGATGTTGTTTAGTGGTGCAGGAGAAGTTATCGGTGGAGAGTGATTCAGCAGACAACCTAGCAGTGATTCTGGAAATGGAAAGAACTGGATATAGACTGCAGTTCTAGTTCTACCATCCCCCATTCTCCTACACAGGAGAGGTGACAAGTCTGATTCTAAAACACCAGCTCTGAAAATGCCATAGTGTCTTCAAGTCTAATTGGGCTGCAACCCTGCTTTGCGTATGTTGAGGCTTCCTTAGGAAACTGAAATCCAGGGCCCTTGCCAGATAGTTACGGTAGACTGACAAATAAATGTTTGAGTACAGTGGATGTCCCATAGTGAACATCTCCAACAATGGAAGTTTGAGGCAAGCCATTCAGTTTGGCACAGTGGTGGTATAGAGTTGAGGATTTATATAAATTGAGTATATGGAGTAGAGGATTAAGGTGTAGGTTAGGATGTGACCTTGGATACTTAACTAATAAAGAACAGGTGAAGTGATGATCCAAGGCCCAGACGCTGCCCTTCCACCAGTGCCAAGTGAGAGGCTTTTTCATGAGTAAGACTGAGGTGTAGTATGTGCATAAATTAGATAATAGAATCAGTCTTGATTTGTTCCCGGCCAAAGTCAAAGAGATAATGTCAGAAGCCTCCAAATTTGCCCCACGATGTATAACTGGACTTAGATGTTGGCATTATCTACGTGTGGTTTTGTAACCTTAGAAAGTTTGGCCCTTTTACCCCATCCAAACTTTCTTCAGTCAGGTACTCAGAAGGATGGACAATATTACCTGATTTGCTGTGGGGGACTTATATTCCAATTTAGATATGACCATATGTCAGCAAGCTTACATGCACATCACCTGAATATACACTTTCCAGACCTGGCCTCTGGAGCAAGTATAAGCATTCCATGAACAGTGGTTAGGGTGGGAGCTATTCCTGATTTGAGATAGATGACTAGGAGAGGTAGGGGTTAGAGAAGTATGACTGGGATATAGAGTAGTGGGTGCGCAGTTAGAAACTTTATCTCTAGCTTTAGATATATGAGAAGTCAAGATTTGAAATATTGTAACAGAATCCTAAGATAAAAAGGGATTAAACAAGTCATTTGTATTAAAATGTGAACTCTAGATCCAGACAATTAAAAACAAAATGAAGTTTTCAGAACAGTTTGCTTTCCTGGGCTTGTGCTAGGAGTCAACACAGTGCCACCAATGTGAAGTTTTCTGTTGAAAGCTATAGGAAGTTTTTTTTTTTTTTTTTTGCGGTACTGGGGATTGAACTCAGGGGCATTCTACCTCTGAGCTATACCCCCAGCCCTATTTTTTTTTTTTTATTCTTTATTTTGAAACCGAGTCTCACTAAGTTGCGGAGTGCCTCACTTGGCAGCTGAGGCTGTCCGCGAACCCGGATCCTCCGGTCTCAGCCTCCCAAATGCTGGGATTACAAGTGTGCGCCACCACGCCCGGCTGGAAGTTTTTAAATATGAGTTTGAGCTAAATCTATGAAAATGGTAAATGAATAGGCACACTTTATGGGTGATATTCTAAAGAACTGTAGTTTCATGCAGTATCCTTATATGATAAAATACCTACTTAAATACACAGTAGGCCCTTAAAAATAAGACTTACCATTCTTTGAATGATGTATATGGCCTTGTCTTTTAGTAACATCATGCAAAATCATGTTGGTGTCACTTGAGATACAGTAAAACTTTATTAACACACTGCAGTGTACCTGGAAATGGCATATGCACTGATGGTTTTAAAAATAAAAACAGTGACATATTAGGTGAGTGAATATAGAATTTGCTGAAAATGCCTTAATGATTTGAAGGAATCTGGATTACTGTGAAAAGATGTTGTATTAGATCCTCAAATTCTCTCTTAATTAAACCACTCAGGCAGTTTCATGGAAGAGAATTTCTTTAGTTTGCCTTGCCTGGTGATTGTCTTGGTTCTCATTTTCTCTTGACAAGGGCAGTTGTATAGATCTTGAAGATGGAAGAGAGATTCCTCTGCACAGCTGACAGGGTGCTTGGTGTCAGGGAATGAATTAGGTGACCTTTCAGGGTGAGCAGAGCAATCTGCCCATGATGCTGTCTGTTGTAAAGATTCAGAAACTGGTGTCTTCAGACTCAAATGTCTCACCATATTGTTATGAAAAGCACAGGACCATTTATATTTGAGAGGGCATATGAAGGGTATTACGAACCCCAACTTCCCCAGATCCCCACATGTCAGTATAAAAGAGAACCAACCACATCCTCTGCCAGTCTCAGCTTAGCTTATAGATGAGTGACTTTTTTCCCTTTTAGGTTGCAAGTATGATTATAAAAGTATACATTTTTTTTTACACCCTCCCTTTGGCTTCTAGCAAAGCTATTAAATGGCTTAAAGAAAAATATGCACAACAAGCTTTGCTGTCACAGAGCACTTCTCTCTGTTTCTCCTTTTATGAAAGGAGGAGTGTTGCTTGGTAGCAGTAGCATGGTGGGTGTTTGATGGCAGATGGGGGACCGCAGGGCTGCAGCTGCAGTCTTGCAAATATTGTTAAAATAAACTTCCATTGCAAATTGACTGGTCAAATAGAGTGTCGTTGTGATGAAGCAGAGTTGAAAGTCTAACGTGAAAAAGAGCAAAAGCATTTATCTGAGCCATGGAAACTTTTATGCAGAGCAATGTTGATGAGGTTTCTTGGCAGGGAATCTGTGGGCTGGAACCCTAAGAGGACTCTTGGGAATGGCTGGAAAAAAGTGTCGCTAACAGAGTGTTTTGATGAAAAGAAAGCAGTTCCATTATTTATTGTAAGAACATTTTATTTCACGACTAATCTCTTACAGCCCTGTATGTATGCCTTACTCAATTAAAGATACATTTTACCTGTATCTCCTTATTTGCCACAGATTCTTATGTATTTAGCATGGGTGTGCTAAATTTGCATATTAGATGTTACTTTGGCCTGCACTGTCCACTGCAATCACAGTTTTCTTAAAACTGAAAAAGAGCCAAATGAACAAATGAATGTTTTTTTATCAGGAGGGTTGCGGAAATTTATGGGGGATTTGTAGTTGAGTCTGAGGTATGTGCATAATGAAACATGTATTATTTTATCATAAATTATAGCCATCTTCTTTTTTACTTTCTGTTACAGGAATGGCATAATATTTATTGTTTTGAACTTCTGTGTGGGGGTAACTTTCACCATGGGAGTTCATTTCAAGATAGTAAAAAGACCCTTACAAAACTCATTATAGCAAGGGAGACTTGAGATCCACTTATCTTGGTAATAGTTAACTAGGACTTCTGAAATAATTTAACGCTGTGCATCCAGAAGGTTTTCATTTTGTTTCCTAAAGTACAGTACAGTTATTTTCTGTAGTTATGTTCTGTAAAATCGTACTGAACCTTGGAATTAGAAAATGTGGAACAATTGCTCATAGGTGAAATACAGCATTGGGTATTTGTGTACTTCTGATCATATTTTCATCAGTGAATCATCATATAACCTTGATTCATGAGTGTTTCTCTTAAAAAAAAACACCTAATATGTATTGTTGATTCACTAACACTGAGCTTGTGATCAACAACACCACAACTCAATGCCCACACATAATATATGCTCTGAGAAGTTATTTTCTCTATGATACACATCATAGCCATCATGCACTACTCAAGAACACTAACAGTACACCAACAAAAAGCACAAAGTACAAAATCATGGCCGTGGAGCACAAAAAGGACACTTGCTTATAGTATGCGACCTGCAGAGAAGGTAGAGCGCACCTTACTTGACCTCATCTGGGAGTGTGAGCATTAGGCAACTCAGAAATTTTGCCAATCTGTGTTGTTCGGTAACCAACAGAAGTGGCATATGTATTCATTTTATATTATAAGTCAATTTTAACAAGTAGGTGAATTTGCAAAAATGGAATCTGTGAAAGAGAATTGTCTATAAGTAGTTTTCTTAATTATGGTGTAACCTGTGTTATCACTTAAACACAGAATCTAGAGAACTAATTAGAACTCTTGATGTAGTTTAACATATTTTAAGAAGTCTCACCTATACAAATCTAATTTTAAAGTAATCAAACACATTTTTATAGTGCCTTATAAAATTTTCATAGCATTTCAGATACATTGTCAATTTGATTTTTAGCCAAAGAAGCAAAGATTCTGACATATTAAGTGATTTCACAGTTGACCTTCCTACGGCATTGTAGAAATTAAACTGGAGTTAGATTGTTTTGATTCTTTACTGTAATTTCCCCTTTCTCTAGATTAGCTAGTTCACAGTTATCCAGATGTATACATCTTAGTAAATATGCTCATTTTAAAATTACTTTGAAAGACTTGAAGCTTAATTTTGAAAAATAATTTTCAAGATGGTTAGATGCATGCCAGTTTTCAGTGGCTTTGATTTGTTCCAAGAAAAAGGTTAAATATGTTGTAATTGGAGCCCCAACCAGATTAAGTAGACAATAAGCTACTGTTATTCTCCAAGAAACACTCATCTTCTGCATGGATCAGTTATTTAATTTAGATGCACAGGTGGGTTCTATTTTAGCCTGGGATGTAGAAGGCTGAAAAGAGTATGATTCCCACTAGAACAGTAAGAATCAACACAGATAAGCTGTAAAATCAGTTTTTTAAACCCACTAGAGAGCTGAGGTTCATGTCATCTAAGTAGACTGGAATCCAAGGGAACACAGGCTCCTCCAGGTTGAGATGGTAGGTAAACACAGGTTCATCTGGTTATCTACCTGCAGTGAAATGCCCCCAGTTAATAAGCCTTGTCAAGGGCACAGTGCACCAATCAGCTTTGCAGAAATATATGATTATGGACTGAATTCTGTTCACCCCTCACCCTCAAATTCATATGTTGGCGTCTGAAATCCTAGCACCTCAGAATGTGATTGAATTTGGAGATATGGTCTTTGTAGAGGAGAATAAGATAAAAAGAGGTCATTAGGATGGGCCCTCATCCAATCTAGCTGATGGCATTATAGGCAGAGGAAATCCAGATACACATAGAAGCAACACCAGGTGGGGACACAGCAAGGTGGACAACTGCAAGATGGAGATCAAACGTGCCAACACTGTGGGAAAATAAATTCCTGTGCGCTTTAAGTTACTCAATATGTGGTGCAGCTTGAACATTTCTAATCCAGAAATTCAATATCAGAAATACCATGAAATCCAATACTTTTTGGATTTTTGGGTTAGGGACACTCAGCCAGTCTATGTAAATATTTCCAAAATCTGAAAAACCCTGAAATCTGAAACAATTGTGGTCCCAAGCATTTAGAAGAAGGGACAGTCAACC
The DNA here is from genome assembly GCA_004027655.1 of Graphiurus murinus. NCBI lineage: Eukaryota > Metazoa > Chordata > Mammalia > Rodentia > Gliridae > Graphiurus > Graphiurus murinus. Next base: position 46,634 of record PVLC010004709.1, on the reverse strand, counting down.
TGTATTTTGTTATGGAGTTCTAGGTAACATATACTTGTTCTTTTAAAGAATTAAGTATACAAAGCCAAATGAAAGGTCTTAAAGAAAAATGAGAGTAGAAGAAACTTGAGATAATGTAGAAAGGACAAGGAAACTTTCAAAATGTTATGACTAATATGAAAATACTGTATTTATTTATTTATTTATTTTTGCAGTACTGGGGATTGAACTCAGGGGCATTCTACCTCCGAGCTACACCCCCAGCCCTATTTTTTATTCTTTATTTTGAAACCGAGTCTTACTAAGTTGCGGAGTGTCTCACTAGGTAGCTGAGGCTGGCCGCGAACCCGGATCCTCCGGTCTCAGCCTCCCGAATGCTGGGATTACAAGCGTGCGCCACCACGCCCGGCTGAAAATACTATATTTATGTAGTAAGAATAGGGTTTTCTAAAAAAAAAAAAGGTTATATTTCAGAGGACCAGAAAAACATAAAGGACATTAAAAATGTAGTGACTATCTTAAGATTCTATCATATAGCAGATACTTGAAGATTGTATAAGAACTTGAAGATAAAGTTGAGGAAATATCCCAAAGAAATAGAAGTAGTAAACTAGTAAAATAGGAGAGAAAAGTTGGGCAGTAGGAGATGTCCAAGATGCTTAAGATCTTACATAGGATTTTTCTCTCCAGAGTCCAGCAAATGCGATAACAGAGGAAAAGGAAGAGAAATTACCAAATAAATAATACTGAGCCCCCCCCCCCCATCCTCCATAGAACTAATACAAGTCAGTATTGGGGTATAAAGATATATTAAATGTTTGGTAATAAAAGAAAAAACTGCATCAAGGCATGTCATTGTGAATTCCACTGCACCAGAGCTAAGGAGAAGAACTTGAAAACTGTTTTGGGGGTGTAGAGGACTAGGCCATATCTTTAGTTAGGAAATCTAGATGGAGTCAAGTTTCTTAGTTATGATAAAGAAACCTCAAAGCATAACAGTCTTAAAAATTCTGAGAAAAAAATAATTTCCAACTAGAATTCTACACCAAAATCATCAACTTTGAGTATAATGAAGATATTTTCACACATGTAGTATCTTTAAAAAAAATTTTTTTCCTCTATCCCTTCTTAGAAAGTTACTGCAGCGGTGTACCATGAAACTAAGGCAGTTAATAAATGAAGAATGAATATATGGAATTCAAGAAATAGGATCCAGCAGAGCTACGACATGAAGGGAATTCCCAAAGTGAAGTGCAGGAAAATAGTTGTTTAAATGCCTGGAGAGCAGATAGCCCAGATTCAAACAGTGGGATAGAAGACTTTAGCTAAGGCAAACAAACAAACAAGCATGGCACTGGAACATGACAGGGCTGTTACACGGGTGGTTTTATAGTCTTTTGGAATGTCTGGGCAGAATAAGTGTGAAAATACACAGAAGAGTTATAAAAAAAAAAAAGAAGAAAGGAAACAAAGACAATTATTAGTTTTTAAAGTTAGCAAAAATTATGCAAGAAAGAAAAAGTAATTATGCACTTAAGTGGCTCACATATAAACATCTTTTAAATCATCAATGTCATAATAATACACCTTGCCAGGCATGGTGGTGCATACCTATAATCCCAGTACTTGGAGGCTGAGACAGAATAGCAGGTTCTAAGACAACCTCAGCAATTTAAGTGAGACCCTCTACAACTTAGTGAGACCCTGTTTCAAAATAAAAAATAAATAGATCTAGGAGTGTAGTTCAGAGGTAGAACACCCCTGGGTTCAATCCCCAGTAAAGAACAACAACAACATTCTTTAATACTGATTTTGCCCAGCATGTAAGGAGGGTGGGGTGTGACAGGATTAAGTGGTGTGGGAGGCAGGGCGGAGGACTGCTCTTTGTTAATACACCAGACCTAACAGTACTATTTGGCTTTTAAATTTTATATTCTTTTGCCAAAGAATATTAACACTTAATAGGAAGTGGCTGTACTTTTTAGGAGGGATGGGAAGTTTGAGTCGAAGGGGAGGGAAGGAGGAGTGTCTTCCAGCAAAGGTTGGAGTGTTAGAGGAATGTTCTTTGGGGAGAGACAGCGGAAAGAAGATGGACACCTGTCCATCAGGTGGCTTAGTAATTTTAGGTTATGTGAAAATATTATGTCCCAGCCTTTCTGTTGTTTCATGTTATTTGTGACGTGAGGCCTGGGTTCTTCTCAGTGCTGGCTGTGTTAATTTAGTAGCAGTTGGGGTTCTACATGCTCCCTTTTCTTGTTAGGTGCTTGTGATGCCTTGAACAACCCTTTTATTTGGACGAGTGTGTATTTTTTCTGGGAATCCTCTTGTTGGAGACTGATTAAACAGTTGAGAAACAGCCAAGATGGAAGGGAGTCAAATTAACCATTACTGCCAGGTGTGGCGGTACAGGTCTGTAACTCCAGTACTTGGGAGGCTGAGACAGGAGTATTAAAAATTTGAGGCCATTATGTGGTAAAGTAAGACCCTGTTTCAAAATAAAAAATAAAGTAGGGCTGAGGGTGTAGCTCAGAAACAGGATTCCCCTGGGTTCAATCCCCAGTATCATTAAATTAATTAATTAATCAATCATTATTTTTTACCTTAGGTGTTGGAGTTTTCAGTTTCAAATTGGCAGTTCAGGAAATGCTACAATATGCTGCCCTGTTGTCAGCACAAAACAAAATGATCGCTTCTTACTCTCTTGAATTCTTAACTATAACACTCCCTTCCATTTCTTACTATGCTCAGCACCATTTATATACACAGCGATTTCTCTTTGTTTAGGTGCAAATACTGTGTTGTTGCAATGAAGGATTTTCCCAGCCAGCTTACAGGAAGTCTGCATAGCATGGTTTTCTGGGCTCTTGGCTTGCTTGGTTGTCTTTGTTAACCTTGCTGTAAAACTCCAGTGGTACCTGAGATTGTCTAGAAATCATTCCAAGGTGTGTACAAATCATACTTGTCAACCTCACATCCTTGAAAGCCTGTTTTCTTTCATTACATGTCACGGAAGGACTTTTTATGTCAATTAGAGGTGATTTTTGGCTTAATTATGTTTGAAAAGAATATTGTTGAATGGAGGGACAGCTTAAGAAAGATGTTGAAATAATTGCTTGAGTAAACATAGACCACCGTGACCTTCTAACAGTTTCCTGTGAAATCATGCAATTAAAGCAAATCCAGGCAGTTACCGAACACCAGTCTTCAGAGGGAGGAAATGAACTGTCAAGGTTTTCAGTTTCATAGGACCAGAGAAGGCACCCTGCTTGATTGGCATTTTGATGCAAAAATTTAAATTTTAATCATCTTAATTTCTGGTTGATATGTAGATAATGTTGGTTTTGCTTCTGAAATAAGGCTTTTGTCAGAGTTCATGTATGTATGAAATTGAAAAGTTCAGGATCATGATAAATAATACTGATTCTTTGAGGGGAATTGGTCAAGTTATGCTTTCTATCCTCCCTTTGTGTTCTAGTTATTACCCGTTTCTACTTACAGGAATTGAGCATCTTTGCTCATTTCAAAGCATGATACAATCATTATGTTCATTCTTAAAAGGAGAATATTAGTGAACAATAGAGTCTTCTTTGAAACTTTGAACAGCAAGGGAGACAGTCTTCAGATGACCAGGATAGTGCTAATTGGCTAAGAACAATAGAGAAAACTCTGTTTTAGGATGTCAAGGGGGCAAAAGAAAGAGGTCTGGACATTCCTGTATGATTTATCTCTAAGTAGAATCTGCTTTTTAATTATGACTATAAATTAAAGATTTTTACCTGATCACTTATGTTAAATGCATGTAAAGCTAAGTCATCATGGGCTAGGGTTTTAACTCAATGGTAGAGCCCTTGCCCAGCATGTAGGAGTCCCTGTTCCATTCCCAGCTCTGTCAAAGAAAAGAAAAAAATTTAAAAAAGGGAGGGGGAGCAAAACTAAGCCATCATACTTAGAAATAGTTTGATACTATTATAGCGTCTGAGTTAGCAAGCAGTAAATAATAGCAAATAAATAATAATAGCAAATTCCAAGTATATTGGTGATTTTTTTTCCAAAGAATTATAAAATTATGAGATTTGTAGGATTCGGAGAACCCTTGAGCCTGTTCTTATTGTTGTGAATTGCAATGGCACAGAAACATTTGTGGACAAATTAGGAAAAGGGTGAGATTGGGGGGATATCATGTAGATTAATTCATTTCCAGAGTTCCTTGCTAAGTTATATAGTATCAGATCCTTGTCTGAGAATTTTCAATTTTATTTTTCTGGTATAATATCTAGTTGAATGTTTTTTATGTGGGAGTTCTAGGAGTACCACAGAAGTATGACAAAATAGAAGTTGTGAAAAGCTCAGTTCAACTTACCTTCTACTTTACTTTAAGAGATATAATATAAAATATATAATAAATATTAGCTATCTAGGATTGTTATTTTGAATACTTAAGATTTTTGAATTGCTGAGGATTCCATGCTTTTAAAATTAAAAGAATATATTTTATAAAATAAAAAATATTTGTTATAGAAAATATAGAAATAATATAAGCAAGAAAAAATAATTATAACCCCACTAGTCAAAGATAAACTTGCTTTCTTGAAAGAATTTTTCCCAAGGGATTGCTTTTTATTAATTTTGCCTGTCTCTTTAGTAACTGAATAAAATACTTGTAGCTATCTTTAATGGATACCTACTCCAGTTGCTGTTCTGGTCTGCTTTCTTTCATTCTTTGTCAAGTCTCACTTCCCTGAAGAACTACTAATACATTTCCTTGGCCTTTTTCAGAAGTTTTTATATGCATGTGTAAATACATTTATACATATGAGCACTTCATTATGCAGAAACATTTGTATAAGCATGCACACATTCACAAACACTGCTAATCATCATGAACTTTCATCAAATTATAGTATCCCAAGCAACATTGCCAGGGATTGACCTCACCCAATTGGAGCATGTACCGTCTGGCACATCTGGTGGGTTGTTCAGCATTGTCTTGTCCCAGTTTCTTCATTTTGAAAATGATAGACAAGGGCTGGAAGTGCTTGCCTTGCATATATGAGGCCTGGGTTTGATCCTCAGCTTTGCAAAATAAAATAAGTAAGTAAAATTGTGAGCAATATGATACATAGTTGATGTGAGCATTTCCTAAGTTTATATATGAAAAGAGATTTGAACAGTTCCTGGCAATACAGAGCCATTGCACATTAACTGTTCTCTCTTTCCATGTAAAGGTATGTAAATTTATTCTATTATTTATAATATTTTCAGGAAATCCCATTTTACTATTACTATAATTTATCTGAATAAATTTGATGGAGCCCACAAACCAAACTAATTGATCTGTCCCCCATTATGGGTCATTGGGTTATTTCCTCATTTTACACTATTGAAACAATGCTGCAAAGACTGTCCTTATTTTTATGATTTTTGAGCATAGGAAAGAAATATATATATATAAGATAAGATCCTAGAAGTATAATTCCTGTATCAAAGACTACTTGTTTGTTTGTTTTGTGGTACTGGGATTGAACTCAGAGACATTCTGCCACTGAGCTATACCCCAGCCCTGTTTTTATTTTGAAACAGGGTCTCACTGGGTTGATGAGAATCTTTACTACTTGGTGAGGCTATCCTCAAACCTGCTGTCTTCCTGTCTTAACCTCCCAAGTACTAGGATTACAGGCATGCACCACCACACATGACTAAAGACTCCATATTTTAAGCATCCATAGGTATTACCAAATTATCCTTCAAATTTGTGAGATTGCTTGTCTTCTCCAGTATTCTTCAGCAATAGGGAGCACTGAATTTTTTGGTTTTTGCTAATGTGATAGGTGATGAATGCTAATTTCTATTTTGACTTATACTTTATTATAAGTGGACATAAATATTCATATTTTGAGGCCATTTATATTTTTCTTCCCATGAATCATATGTCTGTGTAATTGGTTTATTTTTCTAATGGCTTATCAATGTTTTTCATATTGCTTTTTAAAGAAAACTTTATCTTAAATTAGTCATTGTCAGCCCATTTGTGCTATAAACAATTTTCTTAGTGTATTTCTTTTTAGTAATGTTTTATGTTTTCTTCTCTTTTTGGCTATATGGATTATTTCATCTTTTATGTTATAAGGTCTATATTTTTTTTAGTGCTCCTGAATATAATGTCATTATTTAAAAGGTCTTTGCCAACATAAGATCACATTTTAAAAGAATCATCCATCATTTTCTTTTTAATTTTACTTTTATGTTTGACTCTGACCCATCACAAATGAGTAGGGGAGGAAAAAAGTTCTTCCTCTGCACTCTTACATTCAGAGGATGGAGCCCACAAACCAAACTAATGAAAGATAGATTAACAGGAAGAAGAAGGCATTTAATTATCTACATATGCATGGCAGTGCATAAAGAAATATGACCCAAGTAGAGGTTAGGATTTGGGAGTGTTAC
>PVLC010004709.1:0-40111 GCA_004027655.1 Graphiurus murinus | reverse complement strand
GTCCATTGAATTTATTCATTTAGTAGGATTTAACATCTTAATAGTCAGCAGGACGTAATTCCTAAAATAATCATAATGGGACATTTTCTTCCATTACGTTTTCTGTCATTATTGTTTATATTTAAGAAAGCTTTCAGTTTATATATATTAGTTGTATGACCTGAGTCCTTACTTAATTATAACATTTCTAATACCAGTTGATATTATCAGATATCATTAGGAAATTATGGTTTTACTTTTTCTTGCCAATATTTATGCCTTTATCCCAAATGTTTATAGCCTCTATTTACATTTCCTTGTATCATTTCACAGGGTGATTATTTACAAAGTTTACTATTTTACTTTCAACATTTTTGAATGACTTTATTTTAAATGAGCCTTTTGTGTAAATTTATTAGTTTCAGTTTTTAATCCAGTCTGAAATTTTTTTTTTTTTTTTTTTTGCAGTACTCGGCATTGAACTCAGGGGCATTCTACCTCTGAGTTATACCCCCAGCCCTATTTTTTTTTTTTTATTCTTTATTTTGAAACAGGGTCTCACTAAGTTGCAGAGGGTCTCACTAGGTAGCTGAGGCTGGCTGCGAACCCAGATCCTCCAGCCTCCCAAATGCTGGGATTACAAGTGTGCCCCACCATGCTCGGCTCCAGTCTGAAATGATTTTGCCTTTAAATGGCTGACTTTTTGTGGTAAACAGTTTTTTTTTATAACATAAATGCTTGATCTGAATTTCACCAGTTTAGTTTATTACATCTTTTGCTTCTAGTGCTTCATTTTTTTTTTACAGTGCATATTTTTATTCTTTTCTTTGCTTTTTAAAAATTTTTTTATCTTTTTGGTGCTAGGGATTGAACTTAGGATTATTCTGCCTCTGAGCTATTCCCCCAAAGCTATTTTATATTTTGTTTTGAAACAGGGTCTCCCTAGGTTGTTGAGAGTCTTGCTAAGTTGCTGAGGCTGGTCTTGAACCTACAATCTTCTTTTCTCAACCTCCGAAGTACTGGAAGTAGAGGCACGTGCCACCATGCACAGCTTATTTTCATTTAGAGTAGTGATTTTTAAACACTTAATTATATAATCTGTGATTTAAAAAATACGTTAAGTAGAGACTATTAGCAACATGTTACTTGCTACAAGGATATTTGTTCGCTTCCATTTCTCTATCCCTTGACTTTCTCATCTTTTTAATTTTCATCTTTTATTATGTTTAAATATAATTTTCAACTAAGGTAAATTTATGTTTTTCATGCAGATTTTTACACTTTTATTAGTGCATTATAATTATACAACATAGTAAAACTCAAAATGATACATTCATATATGAACATATCACTTGGTGTATGTGTTAAATAATTTATTTCACTGGTATAGGAGAGAACTTCAGGTGAGGAATAAAATAATCTCACCTCTACCATTTCAAATTTTTAACTTGGTCCTTTATAATAAAGATAGATTAGTAAGAGAAAAAGGAGCGGGAGGGAGCCTGGGGAAAGCTAACCAAGTGCTGTGTGCATGTATGTCACTATCACTGTGACCTACATTATAATATGAAACCATAATGCACCAATAAACATAAAAACAGAAGTTTATTAACATGTACCTTATGTATGCATGGGAGGCAAAAATAAGTAAATCTCAGAGGTAGCTTACAATTTAGACTTAAATATCTTTTTTTAGCAAAGAAAGAAGTATGTGGGCAAGGTAAGTTATGAGGTGTCCAGGAAAAACATATAAGGAGTAAGTTTTGATAGGCAGATTTAAATTAGTGCCTTCTCCATTGATTATGAGGTTCTTGTGATTTAGTCCTCTTTCTCTTCCTGGCATAGAGAGGGAGATACTCTTACACATAGATAATTCCTTTGTAAACATTGATTTCCCTTATAAAAGGGATTTTCTGCTCTGTTTCCAGAACTTCTATATGTTTTCAGTTTCTCATGCAAAAGAGGCATATTTTGGGTTGGCATATTCTAGTTTCCTATAGAACCAACTAGATATTATAACAGGTTCAGAGAAAGTAAAAGGGCACAGTTTTATGAGGTAAAGAAATACTGAGATGACTTGTAAATGGAAGTTAGTTTTTCTGTATAAGATAGAATGTCAATTTAACCATTATCAGACCAGTCAGAATTTACATTCTTAGTTAACTATAATTTACAGAGTTGCAAAATAGCTCAAAGACAACAAACAGGAGTAGAATTATTAGCCCAGAAGGGTATGCTATATAACATGTATAGTTTCCATTGAAACAATTTTTTCATTGAGTTTACTTTTACATTTATTTTTTACATTACTATGCAATCTCCAGGGTTGCAATATCCAGGGGTTGTTAGTCCATATTTTGATATGAGATCTTGGAAACATTTTTCTGTATAGGGCCAAATAGCAAATGATTTAGATTTAGTGCCACACATACAGTTTCTATCATATATTCCTTTTATTGCTTTTATTTTCTTTTGCTACTCCTTTACAAATGTAAAAACCTTTATTAGCTGATAGACTGTCCCAAAACAAGCTATGGAACAAAATTTGCTGTGAACACATGTCTTAAATCACCACCAGTGTTTTCATAGCATCAGTTTTTAAAACTCAATGTCTTTGTTTCAGTAAATCTCTTGGCTGGCTGGTACTAATTATCAAATATGCACATACAGATGGTTCCTGAGAAAACTCACTAGTGCAATGCTGTTGCTTCCCATTGGTCTCTGCATGGTCCTTGGTGCTTTCATGTGTTTGTGTGGCAGGCCAGGGGCTGGCCGTGGGAGTGAAGTGCTCTGGTATGGGCAGTACAGAGGTACATTTATGTGAGAAAATTTACAACAATAATAAACTTGAATAAAAACTTGATAGTCTATCTAAGTTCATTTCAAGAATAGATTCAATTTGTCCTTCCAGTCATGATGATCTAACAAGGATTGGATTTATCCTCCTCCTTGAAACCTTAAATAAATAGGCAACTGTATGAAAAGATAGCAGCAAAGACATTGGAGATCAGGCAGAGATTCTTGAGAGATGGGGAAAATCTAGCAAGTCTTATAATTGCCCTACTTTCAATGGTGTGTGTGTGTGGGGGGGTAAGACAAAATGTAGCTTAATTTCTACCTAACCATGCTGAAAATCAAAACCTGAATAGATAAAATATTTCCAAGTAACTTAACTACCTCCCAGGGAAAAAAGAGCATTTGTTTAATACAAAAATATCCAACAAACCTAGCATTCATTGAGATGTTTATTTTCAGCTATGCAAATAAGCAAGGATAGGGAAAATAAGTATAATGAAGAGAGATATCAATCAAACCTGCCCCATGCAGTGATAGAAATGAGAATATCAGTAAACAATTGTGTTAAATAGTTGTTTTGACTGTGCCCAGATGTTTGAGATGCTAGTGAAAAAAAGCATTAGAGAGATGAAAGTTATAATAAAGGTCCTAATCAAACTTCTAGAGATAATCACAGTAATGAAAAATAGGATAAAAAATGCTCTGGATGGAATTAACTATACATTAGACAGAAAACAAGTAAATATTAGTGAAATTAAAGACATAGAAATAGAAATCTTACAAAATGAAACAGAAAGAAAACAAAACAAATGACTGGGGAAGAGCCCTGAGAGGTGCATTGGTGTCTGTGAATAGCTGTAAGTGGCCAGTGGTCTGTATGGGAACATCAGTGGGAAATGTGACATCAAGGGGCCTTCGAAAGTGGTCTTCTCCATAGAAGCCACATTGACAAAGCCAGTCAGAACAAGGCTCTCAGGGGAGCTGTGGAAATTAACCAAAGGCTTGCAGCAAGTGTGAAATATGTTTAAGGAAAATGGTCATAATCTCAGAAAGAACACCTTGGTTTTTTTGTTTTGTTTTGGTGGAACTGAACCCAGGTGCATTCTATCTCTGCGCGAGCTACATCTCAGCCATTTTAATTTTTTGTTTTGAAATAGGATCTTGCTGGGTTGCTGAGAGTTTCGCTACATTGCTGAGGCTGTCCTTAAACCTCTGATCTTCCTGTCTCAGCCTCCCAAATACTGGGATTACAGGCATCTGTTACCACACCTGGCAGAATAGCAGTTTTTGTGACATTTTAACTTGCTCTATATCCAAACTCTCGGATGCTGTGGTAGCCAGAAATCGTGGTGAAAACATGCCCTGGCAAGTCACTGTAGGGCACATTTGGTGTGGGTCTCCTTCAGAACTCCTTTTTTATGCAGTTGTCATTATTTGACTGAAGCTGTGAATCTCTGGATTTTCCTGCTCATAGGAATTGCTGTTGTTTGCTCTGACTCAGAGCTCTTCTTGTGCACACAGGTTATTTTGGTGGGAGTAGGGGGATAGCATCACAAAAAATTGTTTAACATTCTGCTGCTTTAGTGATAATTATCAGTGGGCACAAGTAGTCTAACCAGAATGTAAAGGGGATAGCTGGGGAATGAGGTGTTCTCAGGGAGTTATGAAGAAGCTCTTACATATTCTTGGGAATTTAAGAGATAATACTCTTGTGTAGGGCTGTAAGTATGCTCAGGAAATACCTGAGAAAGCCTTGCGTTCTCACCTTTGGCTGACCTGGAGGTTCTGCTCAAGCTAGAAGTGAATGCTAAGGCAGAGTTGTCTGCTGCTTGGTCCATGTTGAAAGTATGGGGTAGAAAACATTTCCCCCCCTCATTCATCACAAGGTTCATGGAGCAGAAGCCCTGTAACAAAAGACAGGTTAAGAGGAGAAAAGTATAAAAAGTTATTTAATATTAATTATACATGATATGGGAACTTTCAGAAATGAAGACCCAAAGAAACAGAGAAGTTTGTGTCTTTTTATATAAAATTGTACAAGCCCGGCGTGGTGGCGCACGCTTGTAATCCCAGCATTCGGGAGGCTGAGACCGGAGGATCTGGGTTCGAGGCCAGCCTCAGCTACCTAGTGAGGCACTCCGTAACTTAGTGAGACTCGGTTTCAAAATAAAGAATAAAAAATAGGGCTGGGGTTATAGCTCGGAGGTAGAATGCCACTGAGTTCAATCCCCAGTACCACAAAAAAAAAAAAAAAAAAAAAAAAAAAATTGTGCAAAAGTGTGATTGGAGAACAAAAGCATATTATCTGATGTAATAAACTAGGTTGAGGGGAGGGGAAGTTAGCAATTCCTGTTTGTTCAGATTCTTCTTGGCATCTTTGTGTGGAATTCCTTCCCTCTAGATATAGTGCAAGGCACTATATCACATCCCAGTTTTCAAGGGAGAAGGTCAGAGAATGGCCTTCCTAGGTTTATGCTAGGTTTTATGACCTGCTTCAGAGTAGAAGCGCGAGGGGAAGATGAAAGTGACCTTCTTGCTTCTGCTGTTTCCTCAACTTGTAAAGTGCAACATTTTGGAGTAGTGTGTCTTGAATCCTGTCAAAAGCATACCCTCAGCAACTTAGTGAGATCCTTAGCAACTTAATGAGACCTTGTTTCAAAAAATAAAAAGGACTAGGGGTGTACGATCCCTAGTATCAAAACAAATAAGCAAACAAGCAAACAAACAACAAAACACACATATATAATTGCTTAGAATTTGTGATAAGAGGGAACATTTGAAAGTAACCAAAGACAAAAGAAGCATTACAGACAAAGAAACAGAAAAGATGACAGTAAATTTCACCTAAGACACACTGTAAGTTAGAAAACAGGGCAAAGACATCTTTTTTAAAGTCATTTAAGAAAAAAAAAATGCTCATGCTTATGTAGCTTGTAGGTGCCATAGGCATCATCCTATTAAAAGAGAAAAGAAAAATATGTTACCATTCACCAGTGAGCTGACACAAAATGTGATGCCTATGTTAAAAGAAAAGATCAGGGGAAAATTCTGTGTTGTTAAAGGTCAAATTGGACAGAGAAGTCAGTCGTTGCTAGATACTGAAGGATTATGTACATAGGGCAGACAACAATTACAAGGACACAATGAAATAAAAGGTAACTTTAATGAAAACGTGGAAAAATGGGCTAAAAGTCACTAAGAAATTATTTCTGCCAAGACTTATCTTCATACATTTTCATTAAAATGGATGGTGAACAGAGAAAAAATATATATAGTATGACATCTTAGGTACCTACCATTCAGCTTTGTAAAATTTCAGCATTTTACAATATTTGCTTTGAATTTTTATTTAAAGAAATTGAATATTATAGTTTAGACATCCACAGTGTCCATCACCCTATATAAAATTGTTTTAAAACGTATTGTACTTGTTTACCATGCACTTTTTGGTGACATTTTTTTCTATGTTTATTATTTTGAGATTTGTTCTTATAGAAATACTTAGTTGTAGTTGATGTAGGTAGTACATTATTCTGTTGTGTAAATAGTGCAGAATTTAAATGAAAATGCTATTTCAGTACAGAAAAGAGTCTGCAATATGAGAGAACCAAAAGCTAAGGCTGAGCCACTGTGTCAAGAATTCAAATTATTCTATTCCTAGAACCCCTTAGTTCCATTTGTTGTAGTTGTGCTAGAATTATGAATCTTCCCTCTGGAACTTTCCTCACTCTTTGAGAACAGGAATAAACATAACTCAGGTGTGAATGTATAGTACTCAAGTGTTTGCTTTTATCCCATTGAAAAATGGTTGACATGTTTTGGATTTCTCTTTCTCTAATCAGAAATGGTTTTAATATTTTATTTAAAGATAAATACTTTAATTCTTATATATAAACATTAATTGTAGCTCATTAGAACTTGTAGACTCCTCACTCTAATTTTATTTTACACAAAAAATAAGATTCATTTTCTTCATTTGTAGTACTATTAAATTCCTATTTTGAGCCAGTCTCTTTGCTGCATCACAGTGTGTAATGGTGATGCTTGGAGAACTCAGTCTAATAGAAATAAATGAAACAATATAGAATATTTATAGGACAGGGATAGATATTTGCTATATTTGTGTTTCCCATGGATAATATCTTTAGGATGGCTATAGGCAGGCTGCAAAGAACATGTTCAAGTAAGTTTTGTCAGTGCTAGAATTTATAAAATTTAAAAAATTTTGTTCTTGTTTTGTAGTTGTGGGTTTTCTCTGAGGCTTTAGGATGATCAAACTCCTTGTGAATGCAGTGTTTAATATTTGCTAGGTCCATCTATCTGCTTCGGGGTGACCAGGTTGTAATATAGAGTATATTGTAGGACTTGAGTGGAAGTAGCTCCTAACTCTAACCCTGTCTGCCAATAAAGGCTCATAAATGAAATCATGTCTACATTGAACCTTAGAGGATAGTAATTTTTTAGGTAAGAGGAATCATGAAAGGGAAGATTGAGCTCTGGAGATTTTTGGAGATAAGACTGTTAGGAAGAGGATGGGAATGGGTATTATTACAAAATATAAGATAGGCTAAACTGTACTTTACCACGTGCCATAGGAGGTTTTAAAATTCAAGCCAGGCGTGGTGACCCAGGCCTGTAATCCTAGTATTTGGGAGGCTGAGACAGGAGGATCATAGGTTTGCGGCCAGCCTCAGCAACTTAATGAGGTTCTCTGCAACTTAGTGAGATCCTGCTTCAAAATAAAAAAAATAAAATAAGGCTGGAAATGTAGCTCAGAAGTAGAATGTCCCTGGGTTGAATCCCCAGTAAGTAATACACACACACTTGAAGCCAAGAGGAAAAATTTTTTGGCTCTTTAAGCAGGGCAGAGTCCTAATGAAATTTATGTTTTTAGAAGAGTACTCTAGAGAAAGAGTAGGGTGATGAGGGTAGTACCCAAGTAGCTGAGATATGAGATGTCACAATCAGTGTAATTAGGCAGAGAGAAGAGCATTTATCACCTTGGAGAAGAGGAAAGAAACTTAAGCTTTTTAGGGAGGTGGAGTACACTGGATCCTAACCTCTCATTTCTGCTTAGAGAGAGTTAATAGAAGGCAAGTGAGAGTCTCCTCCCTCCCTCGCAAAGGGCTTGGCATTCTCTATTACATGCTTTCCAGCTTTGAATTGGGGAAGTTTCACTGAAGTTATGGTGCTCAGAAAATACTATGCAATCAAGAAGCTTAAAGATAAGAGAAGAAACTACACTCAAAATTGCAAATACTTTTGTAACCTGAACAAACTAAAAAAAAATTTTTTTTGCAAGTTTCCAATCTGAAGAGCCCATTGTGTGATGGTTCTTTTCTTTGCCTAATTTGAACCACTTGAGACACAGAAGTCAGAGCTGTAGAGATCAAAGTATCCTGTTAGTAGAGATCAAAGTATCTCCTTAAAGACTAGATAAACAGGAGTTACAGACCCAGTTCCTTATCTCTGATGGAGCAACCAGATAAGTGAACCATTCTTACCTGGGGTGGTTTGAATGTGGGCCTGGAGGTAAGTACTAATAGATGTCCATTCTCATGAAAAATAAAACCTGGGGAAAGATGATTCTTCCCTCTGGTCACTTCTCCTAAGGCTGGAAACCACTGGTGGGAGGATATCTTACTACTTTCTAATAGTAGATTTACTATAGGTAGAGTTTTGGAAATTTCAGAGCTGAACATGATCTGGGAGACCATTTACTTCACTTTCCTCATTTTTACAAATGAGGAAAATGTGGGCCTAAAAAGGTCAACTTACTTAAGATAACACAAGTGGAAGAGCAGATCTTCTGAGTCACCATGCTAACATCTATTTATAACTAGAAAAGCTAATGGGTTGCTTTTTCCATAGAAAATAGGTAAGATTTCTCATTTCCATTTTTGGTATAGAAAACTAAACCTGAGAATATTAAAGTGAATAGAAATTAATAATCTAGTGATCTTAAAACAACTACTGTCATTTTTACATGAAACTTATGTGTACAGTAGAAAGGTGCCATACAAATTGGACTCATTTTCTGGGAAGGGTTTTTTTTTAAATTTTTATTCCATGTGAGAAGTATTATTTTGCTATTTGTCTTTTATTATTTATTTATTTTTACTAATAATTATTTTAAGGGACTAACAGTGTTAATATCATGACTCCTCTGCAAATATCTGGAAGTTTCTTTTCTCATATCAGCTTTGAGTAACTGTGAATGTGAACTTCTCCCAAAATCTTAGAATAAGAGATTAGCTCAGATAGGGCAAATATGTTTCTTTGGTCCTCCTCCCATCCTGATGGATTCCTGGTTACTGATGTGAAGATGCTGGGAGCCCGGTTGCTGTAGTCCAGCATGCTGTGTCTGGACAAGCCACCACAAAAGGAACAGGAGGGGCCTGTGGCATCTGGTTGTATAATTTTGAAGTGCATATTTTAGAAGCTACATTTTTTTCAGAATTAAACTAATTTATAATATCACTGGGGTTTCAATAAAGTTTTATTCTTGATACCTATCGGTGTGCTGCAATCATCTATAGATATAACTCAGGGGACTAGTCTGTGTTCATATGATGAAAGTATTATTCTGTATATATAAACACACACACACTCATTGTGAACTAACCCTAAAATACTTCAACAGAAGCATATTATTACTATTACTTTTTTTTTTTTTTTTGCTCAGCATGAGCAGTAATTTTCTGTTAATCAGGTCTTCAGCTAGATGTCTGAAAGAGAATGTATAGTTGACTCTCCTATTGCATATTCTCAGAAATAAAATCAAAATATCCCAGTAACTAAGCTGTCTGGGATAGGAAATAACTAAGCTCTCTTGGATAGAAGGTAGGATCTTAGATCTCCTTTTGACTTGGGACATTTTTTAATATGTAAGGTCAAAATTCACTAATCCTTCTTTTGGGTTAATGACAGCTTAACTGTGAAGCAGTTTCTAAACTGCTTGGCAAGTATATGATTATTATATTTTTAAAAAGCTGAATGTGATTTTATTTTGCATTTAAGATTTATAAAACATAAGGTTTTTTTGTTCTTTAAGCTCATTATTGTGAACATCAGCTATTACTATATAATTTAATGCTTGAAGTGCTACTAAAATGTATTTTAAATTAATATAAAACCAGATAAACTTTCTTTTACAGTATATGGAAAGACTTCTGCCTCCGTTTATCATTTCAGTTTGGTACGAGCACTTTTTTTTTTTTTTTTTTGTACTAGGAATTGAACCCAGGGGCTTCTATACTCCCAGCCCTATTTTATATTTTATTTTGAATCAGGGTCTTGATATATTGCTGAGACTGGCCTCAAACTTGTGGCCCTCTTATCTCAACCTCCCATGTACAGGGATTACAGGTGTATGCCACAACACTTAGCTAAGTTGTGAGTATTTTTAAGGTAACATTTATTACTTTCTTTTCTTCACCAAAGCTGGATATTTTAAAAAGCCAGAAAGCTATAAAGGAAATAAATCATTCATAGTCCCAACACCCAGAAATGTTATGTTTTTATGTATGTACATAATTAGGATCATTCATATTCTGTGTGTATGTGTATGTATACAAGTTTGGTTTTATTATCCTTCACATAGCATATATCTGAACATTTTCTATGTCACTAAATAATTTTATAAAACATTCTTTTAAGGTACATCTTATCTATAAGAATGATTGGATTCTATCTCATGGATATACCATTATGTTTTTACTCTTCTTTGGAAATTTAGATTATTTCCAATTTTTCCCTTTTATTTATAATACTGTGATTAATGTATATACATATTTCGGTGCATATATAATTTAATTAGATTAAATCCTCAAAATCTACTAATCAGTTAATACTAATATTTTTAAGATTTTTAACATATTATTTCCCAGAAATTTATGCCTGTTAAGTTTCACTCATAGAGTATTAGTGACAGTTTGTCTACTTGCCTTGTAAAAAGCCAGGCCAGGTGTGGTGGCGCATGCTTGTAATCTCAGTACTTGGGAGGCTGAGACAGGAGGATTGAAGGTTCAAGGATAGCCTCAGCAATATAGTGAGACTTTCAGCAACCTCATGATATCCTATTTCAAAAACAAAAAATAAGCCGGGCGTGGTGGCGCACACTTGTAATCCCAGCATTTGGGAGGCTGAGACTGGAGGATCCTGGTTCGAGACCAGCCTCAGCTACCTAGGTAGGCACTCCGCAACTTAGTGAGACCCTGTTTCAAAATAAAGAATAAAAAATAGGGCTGGGGGTATAGCTCAGAGGTAGAATGCCCCTGAGTTCAATCCCCAGTACCGAAACAAAACAAAAAAAAAATAAAAAGGACTGGTGATGTAGCTTGGAGGTAGAATGCCCCTGGATTCCATCCTCAGTACCATCAAAACAACAGCAACAACAAAATCATTGTAAGTGAAAAAACACTTTTGTAATCTGCATTTCCCTTATTACTAGTAAGTGTGACCCTTCTCCCCCAATTTATTGGCCCTTTGCAGCTGTGGAGTGTGTGTTATGTATATGTTTGTTCAAAATAACGGTGTTTCTTTTAGGTCTTTTTAAGAATGCTTCCTCTATTAAAACTCTCTGACATGGGGGATAGAGCATGAACTTTTTGGCTTTTTGTGTGTTTGTTGGTTTTTTCTATCTTTCTTTCTCTTTCTCTTTCTGTCTATCTCTTTTTCCTGTCTTGGGGAGTGAACCTAAGGCATTGTGCATGCTAAGCTGCTAAGCTTGCAGTCTACCACTGAGCTACATTCAAGCCTGAACATGAATTTTTCCTTCAGCCAGACCTGGGCTTGAATTTTCAGTTGTCACCTATATGTGTTTCCTCTTCTCTTCTGCACTCATATATTTTCTGGATGTCTTTGGGCAAACTGCGTGTCATCTGAGAGCCTGCAGTTCACTCATCTGAAAAACAAGATGATTCTCAGACTTCAAATGAGACGCCTATCCCGGGAGAATCACAAATGGTTGCTGTAGTCACTCTCCTTCTTCTGAACCTCCTTATCACCTACCTATCATTTCTCCAGTTAGGCATTTTTTAATAGAATTGAGGGAAGAGTATATTCAAGTCCGCTGTTTGCTTGTAAATCTCTCCCTAAGGTCCACCTAACCGTCACTGTTGAAATCTTCTTTCCATGTCTTATGATGGGGGCCGATGGGTCTGCACGTCCATTATATCCAGTGAGAAAGAAGTGGATAAGAGCTAGTTATGGAATGGGCTTAGTCCTCAGAGGAGCAACTTTTTTGTTTCTGTATCTGATATTTGTTTGTTGTTAAGGGCCCTGTGTTGCTTCTTCATGCTAACTGTAGCCATTGCTGGAATCTTGGGTTCTCTAAATGCCTTTGCTTAGAGTGGAAGCCAGCAGGGTAAAAGAGACAGGGAGGAAAATGCCTTTGCTCATGTGGCCAGCTTAGCTGGAAAACCTGAACAGCTGTTTTGATGAATGAATGGAGTCTATTTTCAAGGGAGTTGCATTACAGAATTTCTAGAAGAATTCCATCTATCAGGCAGTCTCCCTTAAAAGACACTTCTAACAACCATCATCTGTTGAGAAGACACCCTGTGACAAGCACAGTGCCATATGTTGAAGATACCGTGGGAATAAACTCTGGTCCTGTGCTAAAGGTACCAGTGTGCGAGTACTAAGTGCTTGATAAAGGACTCCAGGAGTTCTGGAGAAGAGACAAGTCACTGAGTGTTGGAGGATGCTGTCCTCCTGAGGTTCCAAAATATTCATGAAATTAAGACCTATATTTTGGAAGTGTTTTTGGTTTTTCCTGAAGTGAAAGGGTGAGACATAATCCTCTGCATTAAACTTTGTTCTTAATTGTTTTGGCTGTATGATCGTGACCTGTAAGAGGCAAAGGGACATTTGAGTACATTTACACTTTGGTTCCAAATATGTGGCGCTCACATTTACCCTCCCAAGGTTGTTATGGCATGAGGAGGTGGCATGGGAGCAGGTTGGGCAGACGTGAACTTTTTACACTGGATTGTTTGTTTTTTTGGCTTGGGAGAGGACAGACAGGCACCAGCAGATGGAGTTTTTCAGGGACAGACTACCATGACCAGAATGTAAAACTGTAAAAGGGACTGCTGTATTTTAATCAGCAAATCTGTCACAGTTGTGGGGCATTAAGGCGTCAACTGACCCCATATTAGTTGGGCACAAATGCTGCTCCCAAGACTACAAAGGGAGCCAACCACTTTTATATGTTTACATGTTTAAACTCACTCTCTAACAACCATTGAGACACTTGTAAACATTTAAATTCTTCTTACAATCCCTTATTTCAACCATTAATATTAATATAACTTATATCATATTGTCAAATGATACCTTCTTATAATCAATAGAGCTACTTATTCTTGACTGTACTATTCCTAACACTGTGATTTTTTTGGAAGGGGGTACTGGGAATTGAACCCAGGGGGGTTCTTATCTCTTGAGTTATACCCAGCCATTTTATTTTTTTATTTTGAAACAGGGTCTCACTAAGCTGCTGAAATTGGCCCTGAACCCTCAATCTTGCTGTCTCAGCCTTCTGAATATAGGGATTATAGGCATGTACCACCACACCTGGCTCCTAATATGATTTTATTTTAACATTTTAAAACTCATTAAACCAATTATGAATTGTACTAAACTCACTAGTTTACTTGGTCACACTAAACTGGAAGCATTATAGATTTTCTTGCCAGTAACAAACTAACCCTTTAGAAAAGAGCCTGGAGGCCTTTTTTTTTTTTTTTTTTTTTTTAAAGATTAGGATTAATATCTACAATAGGGCATAAAGTTAATTTTAGTAGTAAATGTTTCTTTTTGCTGATATTTGATCCTGATATTAATAATCATGAAGGCTATGCTATGCAGTCATCTCTTCTAGAGTACAGGGTTGCAATGATCATGCTAGTTGGCTAGTTTGACCAGTGGATAGCCATTAAAGGTGATCCCAAACTGTGATATGGAAGAAATCCCTTGTTTTGAAGTTGTAAGTTTTATTTTAAATCTTTGTATGATTTTTGGTCTTTTGAAGTTCACTATGCTTTTGTTCAGAAGTAGTTCTCATTTAAGGTGCCAACCATATATAGGTCACTAACAGCTATCAAAGAGCCAGTGCTTTAAAAATATTGTACTCTGAATAGTAGGTAAGAGCAAGGTGAATAAACCTACCCAACCCCACACAGCTGAAAGTCTAATTGAACAGAAACATTGTTCACAAATAGACTATATAGCATAATGTGATCAATCTATAGGAAAGACAAAAAAATAGTTTGCGAAATATAACACAGTAACCATTTTTTGCAATAGGGTGAGTGAAAGGAAGTGGTGCTAGCTGAAGGACAACCATCTAAACTATTACCTGGTCCTCGAGAACTTTGAATGAATTGTCCTAATGTAAGAGCTTTTTTCCCAGATAATGGAGAACCTTGGGAGGCTTTTTAGAGTGTCTTTCTTACTCCATCTTCATTAGAAAGTAATAACTTAGTCATCACATTGAATTTGAAAAGTATATTAGAAATGCAAAATCATTGGAAAATTAACATATTCTTTCTCCCTCTCTCTGTCCTAGCACCCTAGTCTATTCCAATGCTGTTTCCTGACCCACAGTGACCTGATTAGAACCACATTTTAGGAATGGCACTTAGATATGGTGTGTCATAAGTTTAGGAGAATTTCAAGGCAGAATGCAACAATTAGCTTGCAAGATAATTATTGGGATCTGAGCAGGTTGGGGGGATAGGAAGAAGTGAGTACAACGAGAAATCTTTTAGTGCTATCGTAAATAGGAGATTTTGACTACTTTAATGTGGGAAGGGGAGAAGAGGAGAGTTACATGATTGACTGCCTTCTCAGGCCATGTGACCAGAAGGATTCCTCAGACAATGAGGGACCTTTTTGAAGATGGCATGGGAGACTGCAGTTTTTCTTTTGGGGCACTTTGAGTTGAAGGTACAATCAAGGCATTGAGCTTGTGCAGAAGTGTGAATTCTTTGTACAGAATCAGGAGCCCAGGTAGCAGTGATGTTTCATCCTCTTCTCTATTTACAGAGCATTTGTCCATTTTAACCAAGAAATTACCACCCAGCTTTGCTGCAGTCTTCTTATGTGTAGACTGTTTCTGAGGTTATGGAGACAATCAATTGAAGAAGCATCGTGCTTCTCACAATGTTTACAGAACCATCAGTTCTATTTCAAGATATATGAGGTCAAAGTTAGTGTGATTCAAGGGTCAGTGATCCCCAGATTCGACCATTAATCCCATGGTAATGGAAGTTGTGGCAGCATTCACTTCAAACACACCAAGAATAATGTGACAACACTCTCCTCCACATGTTTTGACAAACATCACTGATTATTTTATTTCCTGTTAAGCGCCACTGACTTAGGTTTTGCCTATAAATAAGGGAAACATGAGACAGATAACATTTGTAGATTTAGCTGTATATTGACATTTTCAGTGAAGATCCACAATCGGTCAATTACTTTTGACTATAATTCTTGAAGAAATCTAAATGGAGGGATGGTTTGTAAGAAAGCAGAGCCTTCCCTGCTTTGTGGGGGTAATGTGATTAATTTTAACATGGATCACAGCTGCCCAGAGTGTAGTAAAGTTCCTTTTTTGCATCTAAGGTTTACAAGTTCAGCCTTGTACCATAGCGTCAGTGTCCTCATGTATATAGGCAATCCTTAACAATCGGTTGTTTGTGCTTCAGTCTTGTTTATCAGTTTTTTCCACCATGTGATGTCTGGCCTCAGCTTACAGAGTTTAAAAATTAAGCATATTTTACTCGTGACCTTTACGGAAATTAAAATTTTCAGCAATGCTATATAGATCTCAGCTGGTGCTAGAAATGCTTATGGAACCTTTTCTTTTCCCTTTCTCAGCATTTGGACCTGTTTGAGAGTGTAGAAAACTGTACAACCTTTGTTTTGATTATTTGACTCTGGTAGATGGTGCTAAACCTCAAGTATGATTTGTACATAATTGCACCCAAGAATGTTACAGATATATTCAGCAAAGGCATTCTTTTATTGCCATTGCCACTTGGGTGCCTCTCTTATGCTTGACTGACCCCAAAGAGGGACTTTGGTTCCCAGTACCTTAGTTTTCTCATGGCCCTTTTGAGATCTATGCTGCTTTTATTCTTTTTTGCTTCAGTCCCTTTACAAGGGTAGTGGACCAAATCCCCACCTTCCTTCTGCTTTTGTATGAATGACCACACAACAAGGAGCACTTTGGGAAAAGCCTTTGATACCTCCAGGAGGCCTAGAGTCCAACAAGGTCCCCAGAAAGGGGTCAAGACAGAGGACTCCTAGAATTCCTAGCTCGTCTCTTTCCTCTAAATTCTGGTCAAAAAGGAGAGGAAGTATGAAGCATAATGATTTCTGCATCTGCAGTCATCATTCATAGGCCCAGTAATTTGAGAAGCTTTTATTCTCTGCTTTGACTTTATAAATTATTTTCTAAGTGCTCCTGTCCTGTTAGCCTCCAATTCATAACTCTTACTTTGGGATGTAGTACTAACATATTTGTGTGTATGTGTTTATTTGAAACTGATTGAAAGTTTTAAAGTCTAATATATATACTCTTACTATTTGAAAGAATGTGGATGCTTCTGCTCTATCCTTTTCTAGTTAACTTTTCCTAGTGTCATTCCTGACTCATTAGATTGATCTACAAGGTCTAGAAGTTACTGTCATGGTCAGCACTCAAAATGTTGGTTTATTGGTCAGGGTTCAATCAAAGAAGGAGATCCTGTAGGAGATACATGTTAAGAGATTTATTGCTCTCTAGGGAATTGGCTCATTCGATTTTCAGATCCATGGGGCAGGCCGTGAAGCTGGGGTTGAAGCACCAAGGCATGGTTTGAAGTTGCTGTCACAGGCAGAGCTACTTTCATCTCCAAGAGATCTTGGCTCTCTGGTCCTCAGGCTTCTCAACTGATTAAATCAGGTCTACCCAGATTTTGTAGGGTCATCTCTCTTACATAAAGTTAACCAATTTTGGACAAATCAAATCTACAAAATACCTTCACAATGACAGGTAGCTGAGTGTTTGATTAAATAACTGGGAACAGTAGCCTCATTATGTTGACATACTAAAGTCCAGCACAGTGGTATGAGCAGCCTGATCTTCAACTCTTGTTAACTAAGGAGTCAGAATCAATTTTAGTTTAGCTATAATGAGTATGCTTTGTATCACATTCCTTTCTTCCTCTGCACTAATGCTAACCTTCTTGGGATCATAATCCCCTTGGTCAACTGGAATTAGTCCATTTCTTGTTACTATAGTGAAATATCTGGAACTGAATACTTTGGTAAGAAAGGAGGTCTAGTATGCTCACAGTTCTGGATGTTCAAGGACACGGCACCAATCATCAGCTTGGCTCAGGTGAAGTTCTCAAGGGAGGTGGCAGCACACAGACAGGAGTGCATGTAAGAGGAGAGATAACATTGCAAGACAGGAAGCCAAGAACTGGGCTTCCACAATCCCTTCCAGAGGTAGTACCTCCAACCGATCTGACGACTTTCTACTAGATCCCACACTAAGGGGTTCCATAGCACCTCCCAACACTGCCACTCTGGGGACCAAGCTTCCAAGACATGAACCCTTAAGGGACAAATTCAAACCATATTTAAGCTATAGGAGTTGGTAATTTGGCCTCATCCATGTTTTGGCATTCTGTTCTCCCTGCATCAAGGCACAATTGCTGAGAGATCTTCTTCCTTTCTTGCCCACTCTGTTACTTCTGAACAATCAAGTTTCTTTCAAGGCTGCTATATTCTGTTTCCAGACAAAATGTTGGGCTGGAGATGTTCTTCTCAAAGTTTCCAAGACTACAGAGTTCAATGTTGAGTTCCCATCATGCCCTACTTAGCCCCCCATGAGAAGTGTGCTTACCCTTGGTGGTTTCTCATGGGAAAATGAAAACTACACCCGGGGAACGTCCAAGTCTCACTTTCCCTTCTTATGCTCAAGAGAAGCTCTCAAACCCTCTTTGGTATGGCTGACATTCTCCTCTCCCATCTTTGACCTGCACACAGATGGTAGTACTCCCCTCCATCTGTTTTCCTTTCCAGACAATTCAGAATGATCTCCTTCCTTGGGCCTTTAGAAACACATTGCTGTCACTTCAGTGAAAGAAGAAGTGAGCACCAACTAAGACAAATGCTGGAATAGAAGTGATTTACTACCTCACCTTGACGCATCTGTACAAGGGTGCTCGCTTCTGGGAGTGAGAAGTCAGATTGTTCTGCCTCCTCCAGAAAAGGTGCCAATTGGGCTAATGAGTCAAATTTTTCTCTGATGAGGACACCTGGACCAAGGCCACCAATTTGTTTCATGCTAGCCACCAGTTGTCAGTTTGTAAAGCATATGTCTCAAATTTAAACTAAAAGTCTGGCTCAGCTGAAAGAGAACATTGTTAATTTCTCATGGATATGTTTAATTGTTTGTAATAATTTGAAAAACACCAAGGAAAACATGAAGATTGGTGGAATTGCCCAGTTCTCTGTGAAACCGTCTACTAGAAGAAAATTTCACTAGTTTGGCTTCATTATTTTAGAATTTTTCCAAATTTGGAATGAATTAAGTTTATTTGTGAAATAATTTTTCCTGATTACTTTAATAACATAGACTTTTTTTTTTTTTTTTGGCAAGGAGAACTTATTTTTAAAACTTACCTTTTTTTTTTTTTTCTCTCTATAGTACTGGGTATTGAACCCAGGGGCATTCTATCTCCAAGCTACACCCTCAGCCCTATTTTTAATTCTTTTTTTTGAAACAAGGTCTCACTAATTTGCAGAGGGCCTCACTAAGTAGCTGAGGTTGACCGCGAACCTGAGATCCTCCTGTCTCAGATTTCCAAGTACTGGGATTACAAGTGTGTACCACCATACCCTGCTCTTTAAAACTTTTCAAGTACTTTAACAACACACATTTACAAATGTAGTATTAATTATCCTTGAATTCTACATTGTCAAAAGCAAGACATACAGGACCTTCTGATAAATGAAATAAAAAAGTATGTGACCTTAATAAAATTCTGCTTATTTTGAATGTTATTCACATATATGAAGATTTAACTTGACAAATATATGTACACAAATGTGTGTGTATCTGTGTGTGTTCGAGTGTGTGTCTTTCCACAAAGTCAACCATAGCCATTCTAAATTAGAATATTATTAGAATTATATCCTTTCTATTTGGTTGTTAAGTATCTATCTACAGGTATGAGATGGCCAGTGCCATTGATAATAGACTTTGTCTTAGCTATCTTTACATTCGGTGTGATTATCATTTGAACTTCAGTATTTTTTGTGTAAAAAAATAAAAAGTTAGAGACCTTTTGTCCTTATCAGTTTTACTTACTGGGTTAGTTATTAAAGATGCTTTGTGTTATATATTGTCTGAAATTTACTTTAAATTTCTTCAGCACATAGAACATAACCTAAGTGGGCATAACTTTGTTTTTAGAGCCTTTACATAGCTTCCAGGTAACAGGATCACATATCCACACTCTAGGATTAGCTTGTATTTGAAAGACCCTAATTAGAAGTCTCTATTTGAGAAGTGTTTTAAATCTATGCAAAACTGTTTACTAAATTAGGTATGGTACCAATAATTGGTGAAATGAATGATATTGAAGATATTTTGATTAGCTTCAGAAATATTTTATGTAAATCAAGTCCAGTAGGTTAGTCCTACTGTAGTCCTCCATTTGGTTTTCTATTCTTCCATGTAGGACTCTGTGGAGTGATTCAACAGAAGTTTTTGCACATCCTACTGTAGAATACGGTTGCAACTGTTTTATATAGACCTTTCACATTAAGTCATTTTCAGAGTGACTTAAGGAGCAAAATCTGGGACTTTCTGAGTGTATATTATAGGACTGTGGGTCTGTATTTATTTATTTATTTATTTATTTATTTATTTATTTATTTTTAATTTTTTGAGTCTTCCTGCTCAGCAGTGTTTTAACATGTAACAGAATTTAGAGATATTTCTTTCACTGTAACATGTTACAAGATTATACAGAAGACTAAAACCCTCACCTGTTTAGAATCTTTGGAGACCACCAATGTTGACTCCAAAGCACCTGGTAATTTTCAACTCCATTTTGGCTGGCTTCATTTTGCAACAAGAACCCAACATACTCCGTGGCATATACTGGGCAATCAAGAAATGCCATAGTCCTTACTATTGTAAATCAGTAAGCAAGTCTTGTTTCTGGGGGGAGAAAAGAAAATGTGAGATTATACGTTGCTTGATATTTATCAGGATCCTTTCTGAGAATGTTTTATGGCCAAATTTGTTTTTAAAACCTTGAGCGGTGGACTGTCATCTCAGTTTTACTGTGTGTTTCAGCATAGAACCTCTTGAGCAGAGCCACCACAGTTCCATGAAGGTGAGCTCAGGTTCTCCCTAGGAAGCTGGTGGTGAGTGTGGCTGATGGTGGGAGTGTGCGAGTGCTTGGTTGGAGTCCAGGAGCACACTGTGCCAAACCAACATCTGAAACACAGCGTGCTAGAACCTGGGACATTTTCCATCTTTGATGTGTCAGAAAGATTAAGTGGAACCCAGATTCCAGCAGAACTGAGACTTTTGGAAGCATTGTAGGAGATTCCTTCCAGTCAGTATTTACAGAGAATGCTGACTTTATTTTGACATGCACTGATTAAAGAAAATGTGCCATAAGGAAGTAAAGGAAATGCTTTTTTCTTATTGTTGAAAAAGCATCATAGCTCCAGCTACTGAAACTATAAAGAAGGCAATGATTGTAGTTGAAATCTTACAATAAACTAATTTTTACTTTATTTGTTTTTCATAGTCTTGGGTTGCTGGTTCAGAAATGTCCTTGCTAAGTATGACTGTAAACTCATTACCCCAGAAAGCCCGGGTCCGCCACCACAAAGCAATAGATGAGGTCTTGTTTGCTTTGATCAGAAAGCCCGGGTCCGCCACCACAAAGCAATAGATGAGGTCTTGTTTGCTTTTTGATCAAGGAACAGAATATTGCTTTTTGGCTCTGAAACAAGAAGTCTTAAATTTAAACATCCTTTTGTTTGCTTTTCTCAGTGAAATAACACAGAAACATGTGGAGGTGACTGAACTAAAAATATATACATCTTAATGTTGTTGATTATTGGGGCCTGGGATGCTATGGGCCTTGAACGATTTTGTGTGTGTGTGTGTGTGTGTGTGTGTGTGTGTGTGTTGCAGTAATACCATGATGAGGCTCTGATTATTATTTCATTAACTAATTATCCATATTCTTGTAGAGTGGTTAAGGTAATATAAATAGCAGAACTATTATCAAAATTGAATAAACCAAAGCAGTATGGATGAAAGGGAAGGGATTCATTTAGCTCAGCCTTCCTTTCATGATCCAGGCCTTCTGGTTCAGGCAGAACACAAAGTAAGGCAGGCAGTGAACCACCATGCAAAGATAGCACAGTTGGGGATGTTGGCAGGCCAGTCTACATTATAATTTTAAATTACTTAAGTGTAGTTTTATTTAAAGAACATCAAGGATCATAGTAGATACCCAAAACCCTTTTGTAAAGAAGCATATAAGTGGTAAGTGTCTGAGGAGACATTGTCTTCCTTATTGTCCTGGGAAAGCGTTTTCTCTTCCCATATTGAACCAAACAAAATTACATGGATTATCCCATTTCATTTGCACAACAACCTCATGGAGTATTATTATTATTATAGCTACTTCATAAATAAGGAAACTGAGTCTTGCCTGGTTTAATAACTTGGCAAAAGTCAAGTTTGTTTGTTTTTAGCTAGGAAATTTAGAAGCCTTTAAATTAGACTATAATAGGTACCATACCAATTGGAGGTCATACAAACTGGGAACATCTGTATCTGCAATGTGTTATTTTGGTTAATGATATATGTATTGTAGAGTCTTCCATGCCATTAGATCTCATCCATGTCTAGATATCTTCAGTTACTTCATGGACTTACATATTTGTATATGTCATAATTATTATTATTATTTTTTTTTTTTTTGGTACTGGGGGTTGAACTCAGGGGCGTTCTACCTCCGAGCTATACTCCCAGCCCTATTTTTTATTCTTTATTTTGAAACCGAGTCTCACTAAGTTGCAGAGTGCCTCACTAGGTAGCTGAGGCTGGCAGTGAACCCGGATCCTCCAGTCTCAGCCTCCTGAATGCTGGGATTACAAACACCATGCCCGGCTCTATATGTCATAATTTAGTAAGCCATTTTCTCTATTGGAAGACATTTGGGTAATAATAATAGCTATTTCCCACTTTGGGAATATTTTTCTGGTTCATAAATATAACATAGCCCATTTAATTCACAGGCTACAATGGACTTCCTTATACATACATCTCTGTGTACATTTGTAATTATTTCTATAAATTCTTAGATATAACTAGCTCAGAGGCATATTTTAAATATGGATTACTATTTTCAAATTATACTTTTTTAGCTATGTTTTTATCTTTTTTCCTATATTTTTACAAACACTGGGTATTGTAATGTTTTTAAACCACTCTTATGCATGAATTATATGATGTCTCCTTTTTTGATTTGCATTTGCCTAATTTTCAATGAAATTGAGCAGCTTTGTGTTTTACTGATATTGATATTTCTTTAATTCTCAATTTTCTTTCCCTTATATATGTAATTCTTTGAGTTGAGAAAACCCTTTATATATTTATCTTATTTTCTCCTAGTCTGTGGCTTTTCTTATAACTCCATTATGGATATTTTGTTGTCTAGAAGTTTTTAGCATTGATTTTTATTTTTTATTTATTTTTTTGTAGTGCTAGGGATTGAACCCAGGGCCTCATACATGTTAGGCAAGGGCTTTGCCACTCAGATAAGCCCAAAACCCCTTAGTATTCATTTTTATTTATTTAAATTTTTTTGGTACTGGGGATTGAACCCAGGGATATTCTACATCTGAACTAGGTTATATTCTACATCTGAGCTATGCCCAAACAAACAAACCAACCAACCTACCTACCTACCTTCCTTCCTTCTTTCCTTCCTTCCTTCCCTCCCTCCCTCCCTCCCTCCCTTCCTTCCTTCCTTCCTTCCTTGGCTGTCTGAGTTGCTGAGAGTCTCACCTACATGAACATGCAGTTCTCCTGTCTCGGCCTCTTAAGTACTGGGAGTACAGGCATGTGCCAGCATGTCCACCCTACTATTGATTTTTAATCATATAGTTTCTTTAGAATTTCTAGGGTCTGCGAGTCTCTCTCTAGTCTATTAAACAGTATCTCATATTTTATTTGGGCACTTTTATGGTATATACAGTTGGTACTCTGTGGGTTCTGTATCCATAGATTCAACCAACTACAGATTGAAAATATTAAGAAATAATGCAGGTGTATTGAACATGTACAGAACCTTTTCCTTGTAATTATTACCTAAACCATACAGTATAACAACTCTTTACATAGCATTTACATTGTATTGGGTTTTGTAAAATCCAGAAATGACAAAATATATGGGAGGATGTGTGTAGGTTATATGAAAATAGTAAACAATTTTATATAAAGAACTTGAGAATCTGCAGATTTTGTACCCATGGGGATCAGGAGGTCCTTGAACACACTAAGGATATGGAGGGACAAATGTATATGTTTTTGTTCTTAGCCAATCCAAGTTACACATGTTCTTAATTTTAAGATACTTTTTACTAGTACACTGCAATTATACATCATAATGAGGTTCAGTGTGATTCAAACATACATGTACATAGCTCTTGGTATATTTCCCCCACATTCCACCCAGTTTCCCCTCCTCCTTCCCTGTACATGTTAGTAAATTGGTTGTAATACCTTCACACATTGCCATGGTATTACTTAAATGGTTTCCTTCCTTAGTTCTCCCTGTTTCCCTTCCTGATTTCCTCCTCCATCCTTTTCCACTATTCTGCATCCCTCTCCACATTACTGAAAGACTCTTATGTTGCCTATTTCTCTCTAGTTTCCACATATGAAAGGAAACATACAACCCTTGATCTTCTGAGACTGGCTGATCTCACTTAGCATGATATTATCTAGTTCCATCCATTTTCCTGCAAATGACATAATTTTGTTTTCTTATGGTTGAGTAGAATTCCATTGCGTATGTATACCATATTTTCCATCAATAGTGTATAAGAGTTCCTATATCCCCACATCCTTGCCAGTATTTGTTATTATTGTTGTTGTTGTCATTATTATTTTTTGTACTGGGGATTGAACCCTGGGGCCTTCTACCTCTGAGCTCCATACCCAGCTGCTTTATTTATTTATTTATTTATTTATTTGGAACAGGGTCTTGTTAGTTACTGAGGGTCTGGCTAAGTTGCTGAGGCTGGCCTTGAACTTGCAAACCTCCTGTCTCAATCACCAAGTTCTGGGATTACAGATGTATACCACTTTATAAAGTTTTTAATACATGTTTTTGAAAAGCTATTCACTGCTGGATTTTAAGATGAGGAGAAGGACTTACCCAGCCTTTTCAGGCACAGTTTAGATGATTAATAATTTTTAAACTTAATTGAAAATGCCAGTTGAATATATATTAATATATATATTGACTATAGTTGATTAATTCTACAGTTCTTTCTTTTAAATATTCTTCAGTATATTAAGAAAGTGATTTGATAATTACTTCAGTTTCTTTTCAAATACAGTGAATATTTCAGCTGAAGTAAGGACAATCAAGTTCTTAGGGCTATATTTGAAGCTGTTTTTAGTAGGCTTTGAATGCCTTAGGTAAAAAAATAAAAAGCTGTCAATATTCTAAAACTTTTGAGTAGTATTTTGAAATGTTCAATGAAAATTTAAATCTATGTGCAAATAAAAGGAGAGATGATAAGTGAGAGAAATTTACCATAACCCAGGATAGTATAAGAAAGAAATCAGGTTCAGCGATCTGTGATTAAAATATAATTATAGTATTGATGCACTACACCCTTGGGGCTGGTGTCCATCACACCATGAGACAGGTTCAGTATGTGGATATTTGCTCAGGTAGCTTCAGTGGGCCCTGCCTTAGTTTTTATTAAGAAACAACTGAGTATGGCAGCTCATGTGGTACATTCTGATTATATGAAAGGTGCTAGATATTGTTTTCAGATAATCATTTTGTGGCTACTGTTCGTTGGCTTTTAAATTATTAAATTGTAAAATGACATATATTATTTAAGTTAAGAAGTTATTTATATTTCTATTAAGTTTCCCATTTTCTAACCTCTCTGTGAGTTTTATAGACAAAACAGTTGTTTAGAATAGTTTCATCATGTTGACTTTTTTAAAAAGTTACATAGTTTTGGATGCTTAGCAGTTTTTTTTTTTTTTCTTTTAAATTAAGGAAGCTGTCTCTTCTGTATGAACATTTTGTTCTTGGTTTCTAACTGCAGGTTTTCAACACATACTCCAATGAAGACTATGACAGGAGAAATGATGAGGTCGACCCCGTGGCTGCATCTGCTGAGTACGAGCTTGAAAAGCGTGTAGAAAAGCTGGAACTTTTCCCAGTGGAGTTGGAGAAAGGTACTGAGTGCTCCAGTGTGTACCACATCATGATGTGGCTATGCTAATAACCCAGAATTCTTTTCCAAAGTGTAGCCTTTTCTCTCAAGAGTAAAGTTTTAACTATCATAGAGGGTGTACTTGTTAAGTTTTTGATGTGGATTTTAAATATCTGGTGGATTGAAAGACTCTCTGATTCCTCCCACTCCAAACTGAAACCCATCTGTCTGGGATGGTGGTTCGGATGGGTATGAGTGAGGTCTAAGGCTTATTGGAACTCCAGGGAAGGGCTGGTGCAGTTGAGAGCCTGGGGGCACCATGCTGTTTTCTTTGAGGGGTATATCTTCTTTTGGAAGAGGGAGAGTAGTCATGGTAAACTCAGAAGGTGAGAGATATGGAAGATGCTTTGGAAAATTATGGATTGAAGGTAGTGGGATCGAGGAAGAGTTAAATAGGGTTACTTCCTATCTCTGAAGAAAAAAGGCTGGAAGGGAGCAAGAAGGAGCAGTGAGCTTCATCTTGATTTCTTTCCCTGGAAGGATGGCCTCCATGCTACAGTAACTGCTGACCCATGAAACCAGAGACTGTTGTGTGTATCGTCGTGTTAACTGGACACCTAGGAACTAGACTATGACTCAGTGAAGAGAAAAATAGCAAATCTGACAGGGCTTTGGAAAAAGAGCAGAACAAACAGATGATAATTTGAATAACCAAAAAGAAAGTGGCTTAGAAAAAGACACTCTTAAACAAATTAGCAGCAATAACAACTTCCTTTATTTTAAAAAAGAAGATTCACTAGAGAAATTTAAGAGAAAGAATTGTTATTATTGAGAACCAAATTGTTGACCTGGGAGATCAAGTGTAAGAAATATCCCAAACTAATTTAATTTGACAATGCAAACATCATTATATATATTGTATTGCAACAGAAGGGGAAAGACAGTGGGCAAGGAGGCACATTAAATAGTAATAATAGAAGAAAAATTTCCCAAGCTATAATTTTCTGAGCCTCATGTTAGAAAGGGCCTATTTTTTGTAAATTAGAAGGTTAAAAAATCTCCAAACTGACCCCACACTAAGGTATAGGCTGGGAAAATCCTAATGCTTAAAGATAAAATGAACAGCCAGATATGGTACATGCCTGTAAGGATCACAAGTTTGAGGGCAGCTTCAGCAAACTAATAAAGTCTTCAGCAACTTAGTGAGACCCTGTTTCAAAATAAAAAATAAAATAGGGTTGGGGTATAGCTCAGAGGTAGCAAATCTGACAGGGCTTTGGAAAAAGAGCAGAACAAACAGATGATAATTTGAATAACCAAAAAGAAAGTGGCTTAGAAAAAGACACTCTTAAGCAAATTAAGAAATGTCCCAAACTAATTTAATTTGACAATGCAAACATCATTATATATATTGTATTGCAACAGAAGGGAAAAGACAGTGGGCAAGGAGGCACATTAAATAGTAGTAATAGAAGAAAAATTTCCCAAGCTGGGTTCAGTCCCTAATACTCTTCTAAATTCCCCCCAAAACGAAACAAACAAAGCAATGATAAAATGAAAATCTTAGAAAATATCATTCCCAAAGCAAACAAATGAGCAAAGGTATTTGACGGGACAAAATAATTACACTAGTGTCAGATTTATTTGCAATACTAGAAGCCGGGAGATTATATTTCATAAGTCATGAAGAATAAAAAGGTTGATAATCCAAGAATTCCATGTCCATCTCAGAGAGCATTTACCTGTTCTGGTAAAAGAAAGAAATTTGCTGATATGTAAGGATTTAAAGAACACATCAACTATGTACTTTACTTGAGTAATTCATTTTTCAATCAGCAAGGATGGAAAGAAACAAAGAGCAGCTTACTTAGAATAGTAAAGGGAGGAACAAAGAGGTGAAAACTAAGTAAGAATTGAACGTAAAATTGCATGGTTGAAGAAAATATGAAGAACACCAGTTATTATACTAAACACAACTTACTAGTTACTCCTCCTAAATGACAATAATTAATTAAAAGGTGATGCTTATATTTTTCATAGACTTAAAAATGTAAAAATCATTCTTAAGGTACATGCAAAACCAGAATTGACTGTGCACATAGTATTGTTAATAAAAGCAAAAATGAGAGCAATCCACATACCCATCGTGGTAGACTATATCTATAAGCTGTAGCATATCTATTTAGTAAAATATTACTCAGCAATGAAATGAATGGACCACACGGATGAGGTGCAGCAGTAGCAGTGTGTGTGAGTTTAGCAAACATGACATTGAAGGACAATAAATAAAGCAAATCGCAGAAGAAGGCATTCAGTTATAATTTCATTTATTTAAATTTCAAAACTAGGAAAATTGAACACTATTTTGTTTTGGGATATATGCATAAGTGGTTATTTTGAAGAAGGCCATATTTTTAAAAAGGAATGATTAATCAAATACTTAGGAACATATTTGCCAAGGGAATAGTTAGGATATTAGGAGAACATGCATACATAGCTTTTGGGGTGTTGGTAACATTCTTTACATTTGTTAATACATAGATGTGTGTTTTTGTTCTTTAAGTGTAATGTTTTTTAGATAAACATTTTTTACAAACTTTTTGTATTCCATATTTTATACTAAAAATTAAAATGAAAAAAATTAAGCTAGGAGATAACCAAATGAAATACAATTATTGGGGATTTCAATTCATTTTTCTCAGGAGGGGACAGAGCTAGCCGGTGTGGCAGTGCATGTCTGTAATCTCAATACTTGGGAGGCTGAAACAGGAGGATTACAGATTTGAGGACAGCCTGAGTAAGTAGTGAGACTCTCATCAACCTAGTGAGACCCTGTTTCAAAATAAAAAAGTAAAATAGGAGTGGGGGTATAGCTTGGAGGTAGAATGTCCCTGGGTTCAATCCCCAATACCACAAAAACAAACAACATACAACAACAAAAAAGAAAACACCAACGAAATGGACCCATGTGCAGACAGAAAACAAATAAGGCCATAAAGGAGTAGATTAATATAATCAATTAATTTTAAAGCAAACTTAAAAAAAAAGAATCTGTACCCTTTAAAATGTTTAAAAGATGTTTAATATTGTGAGAACTGGGAAATTATAAAATACATCCCTAGATGATGTTTCATTAAGGCAAAAAGTAAAACTATTGCTCCAAATCATTTTGGAAAGGATTACATTTTTTTAAAAAAATGTGTAACACACACCAAAAACCTTAATCAGAAGAAGCTTAACAACTCCTACAACAACAAAAAAGTAAAAGTAAGCATTTGCCTTAGAAATCAGAAAAAGTAAAGAAAAAAAGTATTAGAAAACTATAAAAGAATAATATGATAAAATACCAACTTTTTATTGAATAGATTCACAAAATATATCAAACAATCACAGTCCTGAGTGAACAAAATTATATGTATTTGCTTTGCATTCCTAATTTGCATATTTTTTCTTTTAGTTTTCTTTAATTGAGATCATGAAGGGTAAATATTAATATATTTTATCACTGAATTTCTTTTATAAAAATGAATGCCAGAAATAATTTATTTTCTAGAAAAATGTGACTTATCAAAATCAATTCAAGTTTAATAGACTAATTGCCATAGAAGAAACCAGAATGATTACTACAATAAAGCATTAAAGCTCATCAGAACCAAACAGTTCTATTATACCTTTAAAGAACACATATATCAGTATTATTTAGATTATTTTATATCATAGAAAAATGAAGGAAAAACTCTTTAACTCATTTCACCGAAGCAGCATGTAATAATCTACACTGAAAACTAATATGCTACAAACATATGGCTGTAGTACAACTCTGAATATAAATATGTTTTAAAATCCTAAGTGAGATAAAATATTAAATATAGAAACATTTAAAGAGGAAATACATTAAACCAAATGCAGTTTTTAGATGTGAAGATACAAGGTAGTTCATTAAGAAATTTATCTACAAAAATTTTAAGGAAAAAACCCAGAGTCAAGTAAAAAACAAAACATTATAGCCATTTCAGATTAAAACTATGTAAATTAGCACATGATGGAAACTGTCTAAATATTATACAAAGTATAGATTATAATGCCAACAGAGAATTCTATTTTTAAATTGAGAAAACACTAAAATATTTTAGTTAAAACAAGGAGACAAATTCAAAGGTCCTGTGCATGAAATGATCAGCATAAAAAAACAAAAAATAAATGTTGAAAAACATCTCCTTCTGCTGATATATCCATTTCTCATTATCTTTCTGTTACTATAACCAGACACCTGAGATAATTAACCTAACAAAGAAGAAAAATGTATTTTGGCCATGATTTCAGTCCCTGTTGAACTGGACATTGCTTTTAGGCCTGTATCAAAGCACTACATTATGGGGAGAGTGTGTGATGGAGGCAGCTGGTCACCTTATGGCAGCCAGGAATTAAAAAGGGAAGAAGAGGACGGATTCCAGTGTTCTCTTTGAGGGCACGCCCCTGATCTCCTAACCTCCTCCCACTAGATCCTGCCTCCCAAGTCCCTAAATGTCCCACAGCCTCCCAAGTGAAGAATCAAGCCTTTATCACATGGGCTTTCTGGGGACACATATTAAAACCATAACAATATCCATACCTATCTTGGAAACCAAAATGATACTAATTTAAAGTTACTATAATTGGTAAGATAATTTGTAAAGGAGGTCAGTTTCATGATACATATAAAACAATAGATTTTTAAAATTCACACTATGCTTAAAAGTGAAAATAGGAAAATATTTCTTTACAATAGCAATAAAATACTTATTAAATCTTATGGAGAACATAAGATTTAAACTAATTGAAAGATATACCATATATAAAGGTATATATATATATGTATATATATAAACAATGATGTATATTATATATAGTGAAGATATTCTTGGATGGGAAGTCTCAGTATAGAAAAGTATTTGTATACATTAATGCAAAAATTAAGTGCAGTTCAAATAAAATTGTCAACAAAATTGAGATTGTGTAAAATAATATTGAAAATATAGGCCTAAAGAAATAATGAAAAAAATATGAAAGGCTAACTTACCAGATATCTGAACATAATATCAAAGCTTCTCTAATCAGAAAAAATTATATTTACATTACAGTTGATCAGTGGAGCAAAATAGAAAATATAGAGAAAGATGTTAACATATAATAAATTTAATATGGCATACATCTGATAGGTTGTATAAATTGTTCTGAGCATCTATCTGGAAGAATATAACATTGTATTACCTTCATTATCTGTAAAAAAACTCTGCATAGATTAAATAATTCAATATTAGTAAAGGTATTTGAAGAAAATTTATAAGACTCCATGTATCATCTAGACTTGTGGGAGGATAGCCTTAACCAAAATAAGAAACCACAAGTTAGATGTATTAGTCAGCATTTCCACAGCTATAATCCAAAGCTGACCATGAAACTTAGAGGAAGATTTATTTGCTCACAGTTTGGAGTTCAGTTCATATGAGGCCAGGTCCATGGATCTCAGGGCATTGCACTGGGAAATGTAGAGAGGGAGAGCACAGGCTTTGTCTCACACCATGGAGACTGTAAATGAGAGAGTTGAGGGGAGGAGGAACCATATAGAATCCCCAAGGCCACAGCCCCAGGGACCCACCTTCTCCAGTCCCACCCTACCAGAACCCACCGCCACCACCTGGATAAATCCATTGTAATGCATTTATTCACTGCTGAGATTACAACCAAGCCTCACTTCCATCATTGCCACAGGAATCAGTGGCCTTCCAGTGTGTGGTTCTGAACATCATCCCTCAGCACAGGGAAGAGATGAGATGGTGGAAAACACAACTTATCAGGTCTCTGTGGGTTGATCATGTTCTTCTCTGTTTTGCCCTTGGGTTTCTGCCTTCTTGAAAGTTGGCTACACTAAAGTTCAGGATGGCTCAAGTTAATCTTGCTTTTCCTGCAACCAGGTTTTCAGCTCAGAAAATGAGTCATTTTTGAGTGAGAGCAAGGAGAGGAGATAATGGAAGGAAGAGAAAGAACTTTAGGAATGCCTGAGTCCAAGCAGGGAAAATGGATTCAAACACCAAGAAGTAATTTTCACACAGGATAATTGTAGGAATTTAATGGCATGACAGCACAGAGATTTCACATCTGAGAGGAGTCCTGTGAATGCAATGAGTATGGGAAAATTTTGCTCATACCTCAACATTGGCTCAACTTATGACAATAAGAGAAATCCTGTAAGTATAGTGAATGTAAATAAGAATTCAAGCAGAATGCTAATTCCCCAGAGATTTCAAACAGGAGAGAAACCCTGTGGCATTCTTCAGTGTGGAAGAGTCTACAATTATCATCTCTTAACACTGGAGTGGGGGCCACCTACATGGATGGAAGCATTATGGGAGGGCTCTCGCTAATCATTCATCTCTTGTCCAGAGGAACAAGTTCACACTCCAGAGAAGCTCTATGACTATAAACAAGAATTCAGCCATCGGCCAACCTGGATACACACAAGAGAAGTCATGAGAGAGGAAACCTTACACATGTAACCAGTGTGGAAGAGCCTTTTGTACACATTTAACTTGCATTTGCACCAGAAAACTCATTCTGAGGAGAAACACTAAAATTATGATGCATGTGGGAAAATCTTTAGCAAAAGACATCCCTTTGATGAACATGAGTATTTATACCAGGGAAGCAATTTTAGTGAAATAAATATGAGAAACCACATAGATGTAAATATTTTAAATGTAACAAATGAGAAAAGCCTTTGATGGCCACTCAGACATGAGTTAGCCATGCAGGTCTTGCACTGGAGAGGCACTGGGAATCAGATTTCTTTTAGCATAATAACACAGCAAACAAATCATACTTTTGCAAATGACATCTTTTGTAATATATGTAGAATAAAGACATAGGGTTATGTTGTACGTAGAGCAGAAGTTGTACTTAAGGCAGAAGTTGGTGACTAGTAATGATAATTGAAGTTAATCCTCTTCAGAGCAGTACTACCAGTACTACTTATGATATTTACATACAGAGAAAGTTATTGCTGCAAAGTCTTTGGAATGAAGCATTTTGTTGAGTATTCAGGCTACTTTTTCTTTAATAATACATCACTGTTGATTAGTTAGTACAATTTTTTTATACTGTTGATACACCATGATTACAAAGACTTTGAGGCTCTCAGAAAGTAACCTTGAATGTTAATAAAAAATGTAGTATGATAATATGTCTCTTATTTCATTGGTGTTAAACTATATATGTTCATGGAAAGGACATGTGGAAATATGAATAAACACATGATTAGTAAGCAAAAAATAGCAACTGTTTGTCAGTATTACTCATAGGGCTAGGAAAGTAGAAACAAGGTGAGTACCTGTTAGTAACAAATGTTTTAAACAAAGATGGGTGTCTATTAATCGATAAGTGGTTTAAATTTCAGCAATTTGAAATATTATACAGTAATTAGAAATGATTTAGAGCTAGGTAAATTGATATATATGAGGTATCATTGAATTTTAAAATAAGCTAC
This sequence comes from Graphiurus murinus, assembly GCA_004027655.1. Lineage (NCBI taxonomy): Eukaryota > Metazoa > Chordata > Mammalia > Rodentia > Gliridae > Graphiurus > Graphiurus murinus. The sequence continues at coordinate 7,299 of PVLC010004709.1, read as the reverse complement.
AGAGAGTAGATATAATCTTATTTGTGTAAAGGAAGAGGAAAAAGCCAAATATATGTGTATGTGTGTGTGCACATATATGTTCATTTTTTAATTTTTATTTTATTTTTTTGCAGTACTGGGGATTGAACTCAGGGGCATTCTACCTCCGAGCTACACCCCCAGCCCTATTTTTTATTCTTTATTTTGAAACAGGGTCTCACTAAGTTGCAGAGGGCCTCACTAAGCAGCTGAGGCTGGCCGCGAACCTGGTCTCAGCCTCCCAAATGCTGGGATTACAAGCATGCACCACCACGCCCGGTCACATATATGTTTATATATGTACATATGTATATATATGCACATATTGTAACTATTGGTAAGTGTATGTACTTGTATAGTAGCAAACAGGAAAGCACTAAAAGATATATACCAACTCATTAACATGACTACACAAGTATAAAAGAAAAGATGACTAGATCAATATAGGAGAAATTCCCAAATATTTTATGGATTACATTTATTTAAAACTATATGTTTTAGCAATGTGGATTTATGCCTAAAATAATTCATATGTTTATTTAGAGAGTCTGTGTCTTAAGGTAGACTGACTTTGGTATTCAATAACCAAATTATTACCTTTTCTGGAACCAAAATGAATCTATCAATTGCAGCAGAAAAATGATACGATACTCAGGCCCTTTGGGGAATCTTATTTGTTAACTCTATGCCCAGCTTAGAAAAATATTCTTCCAAGCTAGCATATCATATGTCCTATTCATAAAGAGCAAAATTAGAGGCAACAAACAGACCTCATCAGCGAATGTTAATAGCTGGGCCAGTATAAATCTAGGTTTGCTTCATTACTTTTCTTTTTTGTAGATGAGGATGGCCTTGGAATAAGTATCATTGGAATGGGTGTTGGAGCAGATGCTGGACTTGAGAAGCTAGGAATTTTTGTCAAGACAGTAACAGATGGTGGTGCTGCTCAGCGAGATGGCAGGTAAGCAACTGACTTCTGTCACTAGTGACTTTGGTTCATTTGTCTTCAGATTTTTTTTTTAAGGAAAGAGTTTCAAAGTGTTTTTCGAATATGGGAAATGTGAAAACACCTGAATTATTTTCTGATTTGTAGGCAGAATGTCTGCTTTAATGGACAGTAGATAAGTGAGTGAGTGGCTCGATCTCTATCTCTACCTTCGTATCTCTCCATTCATTTTTCTACCCAGGGAGAAATGGGCAATAACAGGGACATATACAGTTGAAGAACATGTATTGTGGAAGTTAGCATGGAATTTTGCTTTAGAAATATTGAAACAAGCCGAGTGTGGTGGCGCACGCTTGTAATCCCAGCATTTGGGAGGCTGAGACTGGAGGATCCAGGTTTGCGGCCAGCCTTAGCTACTTAGTGAGGCCCTCCGCAACTTAGTGAGACCCTGTTTTGAAATAAAGAATAAAAAATAGGGCTGGGGGTATAGCTCGGAGGTAGAATGCCCCTGAGTTCAATCCCCAGTACCACAAAAGAAAAAAAAAAGAAATATTGAAACAAATGATAATCGTTCTGGCACTTTTGAAAATGACAGAAGGAAAATTAGGAACTCTAGTTCTGCATTGATAGTTCTGGAGTTAAGTGTTTTACCAAATGTGTTCTACCTAAAAACATGGGTTCTTGTCAGGCATGGTGGTGCATGCCTCTAATCCTAATACTTGGGAGGCTGAATCAGGAGGATTGTAAGTTTGAGGTACCCTCAGCAACGTAGTGAGACCTTCAGCAATCTAGTCAAAATAATAAAAAATGGGATTAGGTTGTAGCTCAGTGATAGCACACCCAAGTTCAAATCCCCCTTGCAAATCAATCAATCAATCAATCAATCAATCAATCAATCACATGGGTTCTTGAGTGTCACCTACAACTATAGAATTAAAATAGCCAGGAACAATTCTGATATACAGCAGAATATCAGGTTTTGGTTTTTTTTTTTCTCTTTTGGTGGTACTGGAGATTGACCACCAGGACATTCTTCTACCTCTGAATGACATGCCTGGCCCTATTTTATTTTTTATTTTGACACAGGGACTTAATAAATTACTGAGGGCCTTACTAAATAGCTGCAACTGGACTCAAGCCTTCAATCCTTCTGTCTCAGCCTTCCATAGTTTACAGATGTGGGCCACTGCACCTGGCCAGTAATCATTGTTTCATGTTTTATCTTTGATCATCTCAAGGTACATGTATTTTTAATGTAAGGATTTTGATTAATTCTCACACCAGCCTCCCGTTGAGTCAGATTAGACTGGAAGCAGAAGGTTGGCTCTAAATGAGTATTTATTTTTAATCAGTCCTGTAGTTGTTACAATAGGTGATTAACAAATGCCTTCATGTATGTATTAAGAAAGGAACTTGATGAGGAAATGAAAAGAATCTTTAGGATTGTGTAACCAGGAGTTTTACCAGCTATGGATGTCGAACGAGTGGCTTAATTTTCATGTTGTCTACATTGCAGGGTTGTTGTGAACATTAAATAAGCTTGTAAGAAGCCTTCCACAGCTATATTTTTGTATAATACTGTTCTTTAACAAAGGAGGAATAAGCTTAAAATTCAGTAAGAAATAGTTGCTATGGGAAGTCATGAAAAACTATTGAGAAGTATATAAAATATGTACAGAATCATCAAGTTGTAGAAGTCAGAGGGACTTAGAGCTCTTCCAATGTGTATATTTCCTTTTATATGTGAAGAGAATAGAAGGGAGAGCGTGTGTATGAGAAAATAAATGGTTTATTGGACCTGTGACAGTTTTAGTACCTTTTACAGTTCTTATTATTAATACCACTATAACTGATGTGCTCATTTGCACCCTGAATGTTCACTATTTTAAAAGTTATCAACAAACACAAGTTATATGAAGAAGAGTTGGCTGCTGCCTCTAGTTAATAATAATATTTTAAAGTTCTGATATGCATATTTATAAATATAGAAAAAGTATTATATTAAGGGTTCATAAAGCAGTATGATACTATTCTTGTGTGGATATGTATTCCATTTATTAATCAAAAAGAGTAAAATTAATACATGCCAAAAGCAGTTTTAAAAAATTGTGGCTAATGTGAAATATTTAATTTTTCACCAGAGAATATATAATACTTTTATGTAGTTTTGAAGTATGATTAAAAATAATAAAATTAAACTCAGAAGTGTCATACCTCTCAGCTACACTCCCAGCCCTATTTTATTTTTTATTTTTAATCAGGGTCTCGCTAAAGTTGGTGAGGCTGGCCTCAAACCTGAGATTCTCCTGTCTCAGCCTCCCTAGTACTGGGATCACAGGCATGTGCCACTACACCCAACTCCTGTTAAATTTCTTGTCAGATCTGGAGTATCCCTGAGTAGTCTGAGGAGTTATCTACAACTGAGGCTCTGGCCCACTCCCCAGAATTTTTTTTTTTTTTTTTTTTTTTTTTGCGGTACTAGGGATTGAACTCAGGGGCGTTCTACCTCTGAGCTACACCCCCAGCCCTATTTTTTATTCTTTATTTTGAAACCAGGTCTCACTAAGTTGTGGAGTGCCTCACTAAGTAGCTGAGGCTGGCTGCAAACCCAGATCCTCCAGTCTCAGCCTCCCGAATGCTGGGATTACAAGCGTGTGCCACCACGCCCGGCTCAATCCCCAGAATTTTGAGAACAGTTCTCATCAATTTATAGGATTATATAAGAAATGGGCAGAGCCAGTTTGAGTTTTGTCCTCTGAAATAATAGATTCAGAAATATTCTGTCAGCTAGATTTAATTTAAAAACCTCCTAGAACTTATACAGAACTGTATCAAATGTGCAGGCTACAAGGATATTGTATAAAAGTTATTCACTTTTAGTCATATATTAGCCAGCAATGAGCAAGTAAAATTTGAAATTAGAAGCATATTAACATATAATCATTTAAATTAGCACACCCCACAATTACCTAGGTATAGATCTAACAAAATTTAAGATCTATATGAAGAAAACTACAAAATTCTGATAGAATATAGCAAAGAAGAACTAGTAAGTGGAGAGAGATTGCATGATCACAAGTAGGAAAGCTCAATATTATCAAGATGTGAGGTCCTCTTCATTAGATTTAAATTTCAGTGAAATCCTTTTCAAAATTGCAGCAAGTTAAAGTTGTGAATACTGAGAAACTGGTTCTAAAGTTTATATGGAGAGAAAAAAGATCCAGAATAGCCAACTCAGTATTGAAGGATAAGAACAAAGTTGGAGGAGTAACATTACCTGACCTTGAATTTTACTTTAAAGCTTCAGGTTTGAGCCAATGTGGTATTGGCAAAAGAACTGATAAATAGACCAATGGAATAGAGAGTCCAGAAATAGACATGCATAAATATACTCAACTGATCTTTGACAAAGAAGCAAAGGGAAAACAATAGAGGAAGGAGTCTTTAGTAAATGTTGCTGGGTCAACTGGATATCCCCATGCCAAAAAAACCAAAAAACACAGATTTTATATCCCTCACAGCAATTAACCCAAGAGGGATCACAGACCTAATTGTAAAACACGAAAGTACAAAACTCCTTTGTAACAGCAAAGGAGACTGTCTCAGTAAGCCTGAGCACGGTGATGACTTTTTTGGATCCAACACCAAAAGCAAAATTTATGAAAGGAAGAATTAATAAGCTTAACTTTTAAATTAAGAACTTCTGCTTTGTGAAGAACATTGCCAAGAGAATGAGAAGACAAGCCATGGACTGGGAGGAAATATTTGAAAAACATAAAAGTGATTGAAAATATAAAAAGAAGTCTTAAAACTCAACTATAAGAAAATGAAAACCTGATCAAAAATAGACAAAAGACCCAAACAACAAACACCTCACCAAAGAAGGTATACAGAAAGTAATTAAGTGTATGTAAATATGTCTGAAATGTGTTATTAGGGAATTGTCAAATAAAACTGATGGCAGACCATTGCATACCTGTTAGAGTAGCCCCCATCTGAAAGTATTGGCAACACCAAATGTTGATAAAAATGTGGAACAACCAAAACTCTTATTATTTGAAATGCAAAATGCTACGGCCACCTTGGAAGATAGTTTCAGTGTTTTTCCCCTGCACTCTTACTGTATGATTCACCTGAAAACTGATATGTCTATTAAAAAATCTGCACACAGATATTTGTATCAACTTTGTTCACAATTGCCATAATTTGCAAACAACCAAAATATCCTTCAATAAGAGAATGGATAAATAAATTTTAGTACATCTGGTCAATAGAATATTATTTAATGCTTAAAAGAAATGAGCTATCAAACCATAAGAAGTCATGAAGGAACCTTAAATGTATATTACTAAGTGGAGGAAGCCAATTGAAAAGGCCTCATACTGTGTTATTCCTCTTTTATGACTTGTGGCAAAGGCAAAACTATAGAGACAATAAATAGATCATTAGCTGCCAGAAATAGGTGGAAGGGAGGGATGAATAGGCAGAGCACAGATGATTTTTGGCCTATGGAACTTTTCTGTATGATTCTGCAGTGATGGATACATGTCCTCATATATTCATCAAAATCCATATAGTGTATAACACCAAAAGTGGCTGCTTATATAAACTCTACTTTGGATGATAATCATGTGCCTGTAACATATGTACCACTGGATGCAGGATATTGCTAGTGGAGGAGATTGTGCTTGTGTGGAGAAAAGGTCTAGAGAAAAACACTCTTTCTGTGCAGTTTTGTTGTAAACATAAAACTGGTCCAAAACATAAAGCTTATTTATTTTAAAAGGGTAGAAAAAGGGATAATAAAACAGTAGGGAAATGCTAGTATTTTAAAAGGTTGTTTTCACTTTTTACATTAATCAAGGAAGTGATAAAATTAGTACACAGGACTCACAATAATCTCACAAAAGTATTCTAGTGAGAAATAAGAATCTCTTGAAACTCCTTATTAAGAGAATACTTAAGACTTACAAACCCATTGCCATTTTAATAGAGAGGTTATCAAATTCTACTCTTGGCTTTTGTGGATGGTTGCAACTGTGAGAGATTGCCATGAAGGCCTTGGGCACACCTGGAGAGAACAAGGTGGTGGGCGCTGCCTGTCCATCCCAAACGCCCCATGCCGCCTCTCTACCAAACACCAATTTTTGAGCCCAATTAGGTTATCATCAAGCCCTGCTTCTAGTACTATTTCAGTCTTGGGGGAATTGTGTACTATGGGCAAGTGTTGGAGAAGATCCCTCTGCTGATGAAGACCTTCACTTCTGACCACAGTAGTCGTCCCGCAGTGGCATCTACAGCATGTACTGGAAATGTGGGGACCTGCACACCACGGGCACCTTCAGCCAGGGCTACTGAGATGTTAGTACTGTGTGCTGTGCCAGGACCACTCCATCCCCATCACGAAGGTGGAAGAGACTGTGGCCAGCAAGTGTAGCAGACCCACACACAAACGGCTTTGTGACTTCAGGTTGTTGCCACCCCACCCAGTCCTGCAGGGCCAGCATGAGCCACGTGTGGCCTCTGAGAAGACCAGCCCTTTCCACTAGGCACAAGGCCCTCCACCCCAGGCCTGCCAAATGAACTTCTTGGGAACAACGACAAGGAAAAGATTCAACTTTTGTATTAATATTTGTCAATGAAGGATACATATGCCCTTCTATTGTATAATATGAGTAAGTCTTTAACACTGAGTGAATTTTGTCAAATTTGTAACCCATTTTAAAGTTTCTTTTGGTAAAAGATATTATAAACCAAATCTAATAAAAATTGCTTCTTTGAACCTTCCTCACTGAACACATTCAAGTTTTGATCTTGTGTATGTTCTTTCATATTCTGGAATAACCTTTTCCTTTGGGACTCACTATCTTTTTTTCATGAAAAACAAAAAGCAATCCTATAACCTACATAATTATACATTTTTTTTTTTTTGTGGTTCTGGGGATTGAACCCAGGGGCATTCTACCTCCGAGCTATACCCCCAGCCCTATTTTTTTTTTATTTTTGAAACAGGGTCTCACTAAGTTGCAGAGGGCCTCACTAGGTAGCTGAGACTGGCCGCGAACCCAGATCCTCCGGTCTCAGCCTCCCAAATGCTGGGATTACAAGCGTGTGCCACTACACCTGGCTCAATTATACATTTTTAATACAATATTTTTTCCTGTCACTGCTAGCATAGGTTTACTCGTATTTATTTTAACGTATATTGTGGTTAATTAACTTCCAGTTCATCATCCTTGGTATAGAAGAATTTGATAATTTTAATAATTTTTAATAATAATTTTTAACAATAATTTAAATTTTTAAATTTTAAATTTAAATTTAAATTTTAAATT
>PVLC010004708.1:55601-82698 GCA_004027655.1 Graphiurus murinus | reverse complement strand
CCCAACATGCCTTGAACTTTCTACCCCTACCTTGCTGCTTCTCTTTTAAAAACCCTGCTTACTGTAGCTCGGGGCCCTTCTCCTCTGTCCCTGTTTTGGGATATGAGGGGGGCCCTAGCACGCTAGTTAAATAAAACACCTCTTGCTGATTGCATCAAGTGATGACTCTCGTGATTGATTGGGGTGAGTGCTGAGACCCAAAGAGGGGTCTTTTGGAGACCTTACAATATCTACCCAAAAGAATGGAAACCAAACTACTAGGCTAATGCATGCATATCTATGTTTATAGCTTAACAATTCACAATTGCCAAAGTATGGAACCAGCCAAGATGTCCGTCAACAGATGAATGGATTACAAAACTATGGGATATGTACATAATGGAATTTTATTCAGCCATAAAGAATAACAAAATCATGTCATTTGCAGGGAAATGGATGGAACTGGAAAACATTATGCTAAGTAAGATTAGTCAGTCACAAAAAGTAAAAAATCGTATGCTCTCCCTAATATTCGGAAGCTAGGGAGAAAGTGGGTCATAGGAGGGACTCTAGACTAAGAAGGAGAGACTTTAGATGAGCAAAGAAGGTGACTTAACTGAAGATGATGGGATTGGGGAAAACATCCTAATGCACATGATGTACAATCACAAATATATAAAGTCAATCACTAAGGCAAACAGGAGAAAGAGGGAAGGGGAGAGATTGGGTGGGAATTAGTGGGGAAGGGCTAAATGAGTGAGGTGTGCATGTATGCCTCTTCCATCTTGTATCTCACTAAGATGTATGATTAAAATGCACCAATTAAAAAAAAAAGAAAATTTTCAATCTCTAATTTGCAGCCAGTCTCAGCAACTTAGCAAGACCTTGTTTCAAAATAAAAATAAAATAGGGCAGAGGGTATAGCTCAAAGGTAGAATGCTCCTGGGTTCAATCTCGAGTGCCACAAACAAAGAAAAAAAATTAAAACCATATCCTCCCCACTTTACCCAAGACAAATTATTATAATAACTAAGGAAATATTCTGGCCCAGAAATAAAATTCTATTTAATTCTGTAATTTTGCTGGTATGATCTGATGAATATAAAAATACTTTATAATAGGAGATAAAGTACTCTAATTTTAAGAAGTGGTTCAAATATTGCTAGAAACCAAATTGGCACCATATCTCAAGAGGTCAAGATACATAAACCTTTACTGAGGTGTTGACTCTGAGAAAACTGAAATGTAAAATGCTGAAATAACATAGCACCCAGATCAACTTTTATTATAATATTACTGGGTTCTTTATATTTCTCTCCCCACCTTAAATAATAAGAATCTTCACAATTCAGATAATTTTTATATTCTCTTCTATATGAATAGAAAGATTAACATATATATCTTTAGGGTAACTTTTTTTTTGCCACATTGAGTAAACCATTATTTGAAAAACATATTTTGATAGGGTAATTAGAATGTCAGTTGAAGACCAAGATAGTTTTCTGATTCAGAGTTGTAAATGAAAGATAAATGCTGATTGTTTGAAAAAGTGGTTTCAGATGAAGAAATAATGGAAATCAGCGGTCTAATAATGTGTTTTCTAAGTTATAAACTTATTTAATAAGTTAGCTAAACTTAAGTCACATTTTTGTGACATATTGTTTTAAAAGAGTAAGCTTAGCTGGGCGTGGTGGTGCATGCTTGTAATCCCAGTACTTGGGAGGCTGAGACAGGAGAATCGCAGTTTCACTGCCAGCCGCAGCTACTTAGTGAGGCCCTCCACAACTTAGTGAGACCCTGTTTCAAAATAAAGAATAGAAGCTGGGCGTGGTGGTGCACGCTTGTAGTCCCAGCATTCGGGAGTCTGAGACCGGAGGAACCGAGTTCCAGGCCAGCCCTCAGCTACCTAGTGAGGCACTCCACAACTTAGCGAGACCCGGTTTCAAAATAAAGAATAAAAATAGGGCTGGGTGGTGTAGCTCAGAGGTAGAATGCCCCTGAGTTCTATCTCCAGTACCACAAAAAAAAAAAGTAAAAATAAAAAAATAAAGAATAGCCTGGCATGGTGGTACATGCTTGTAATCCCAGCATTTGAGAGACTGAGACAGGAGGATCTGGGTTCTCAGCCAGCCTCAGCTACTCAGTGAGGCCCTCTGCAACTTAGTGAGACCCTGTTTCAAAATAAAGAATAAAAAATAGGACTGTGGGTGTAGTTCAGAAGTAGAATGCCCCTGGGTTCCATCCCCAGTACCACAAAAATAAATAAATAAAGAAAGAATAAAAATTAGGGCTGGGGATGTTGCTCGGAGGTGGAATGCCCCTGGGTTCCATCCCTAGTACTGCAAAAATAAATAAATATATAAATACATACATACATAAATAAAAAAGAATATATATATATATATATTTATTTAATGAGACTTGCATAAAATCCTGAAGTCTTTTAGTCTAGGAGAATTGGAAAAACTAGTGATATGTTGAGAGATAAATGACTAATGAGAATACTTAAAATAGTTTCCACTGGTACAAACAACAATTAACAACAAAATCTTATAAAGTGGTCAAATTAACTGACTGTAATTAATATTTATTTAATTTATTTTTGTGGTACTAGGGCTTAAATCCAGTGGCATTCTACTACTGAACTACTCCTTCAGCCCTTTAAATATTTCATTTTGAAACAGGGTCTTGCTAAGTTACAGTACACTGGCCTCAAACCTTTGATCCTTCCTGTGTCAGTCTTCTAAGTACTAGGATTACAGGCATGCACCTGTAAAAAATAATGAAAGTATAAATTAATAGTATGCAACTAGCCGGGCATGATGGCACATGCTTGTAATTCCAGCATTTGGGAGGCTGAGACCGGAGGATCTGGGTTCGTGGCCAGCCTCTGCTACTTAGTGAGGCCCTCTGCAACTTAGTGAGACCCTGTTTCAAAATAAAGAATAAAAAAAATAGGGCTGGGGGTGTAGCTCGGAGGTAGAATGCCCCTGAGTTCAATCCCCAGTACCACACAAAAAAAAAAAAAACAACAAAAAAAAGTATACAACTTATTCTTAACCATTTTGTCCTATTGACTCAGTTGTGGAACACCCATATAAAATGAAATATAGTATATTATATACCATATCATGTATATAGTATAACGATCAGAAGAATATGCTTATAAAAATTGTGATATAATATTACTTAATATTAACTCATATATTAATATAATAAGCTTGAGATTATGATTTCCAGGATTTTTGAATGTACCTATGTCAATTTTGTTGAAATATACACTGAATTTTAAACTTGGGATTCCATGTGTTAAGATGTTCCAGGCAGGCTGAAACAGAGAAATCAGTAAGCATTTAAAAATTATATCTATATGCAAAAGAAAAAAATTTAAAATGTAATTCTAGGGACATTAAGTAGTAGCCAGTGACTCTGTAACCTTAGAAATGGCTTCACAGAATTTAGATAGAAAGTTTTAAAGGATAAACAGAGATTACTTAAGAGGAAGTTACAGTGGTATTATAGGCATGGAAATCTGCATGATCCAAAGGTTCAGAAACATGAAAAAGTATGGTATGTTTTGAAGAATGTACTAGTGGTTCTCCACTGTTGAATCAAAAAGTTGTAGAGTCGTTAGGGAAGATAGTTCATTTTATAAACATAAGATGTAGAGGCAAAAAGTGAGAGGTAAAGTTTGAGGCTTAAGCTGTGAAAGAACACGTAATCACTGGTGAGAAGAGAGGGTGCTATGGTTTGAATTAATCTGAATGTGTCCCAAAGGTTCATATGGAAGCTTGGTCCCCAATGTGGCAATATTAAGAGATGGTAGCAACTTTGACAGGCCTAATGAATGTAATTTGGTTTTTGGAAGTGCTGATCTCAGAGGGTATTAATGCTGATTTTATGGAAAGAGTTCCTGCAAGAGTGGATTGTTATAAAAGAGCAAGACTGACTACTTTTAAGATTCTGGCTTCTTGTCTCTTCATATGATTGTTTCCTTTTTCCTTCCTACTTTTCTGCCATGTTTTGAGACAGCCAAGGGATATCTCACCCCAGTGGGACCACACAATCTTGTACTTTCAAAACTGTGAAAAAAGCTGGGCGTGGTGGTGCACGCTTGTAATACCAGCATTTGGGAGGCTGAGACCTGAGGATCCTGGTTCATAGTCAGCCTCAGCTATCTAGTGAGGCCCTCCGCAACTTAGTGAGAGCCTGTTTCAAAATAAAGAATAAAAAATAGGACTGGGGGTATAGCTCAGAAGTAGAATGCCCCTGAGTACTGAAAAAAGAAAAAAAAATGTGAAAAAGATTTATTTATAAATAAATGAATCTCTTTTCTTTATAAAGTACTTCTCCTCAGGTAATCTGTAATACCAATAGACAATATTAAAGAATTTAAACATAGAGAGACATAGTTAGATGTGTATTCCAGAAATTTATCTTCCTATCAGCATGGAGACTTAGTTTGTAAATGCATATTCATGTGTAATGTTAAGGAAAATAAGTTATGACACAATTAAAATCATATAATGCTCAATATATGAAACTGAGGAAGCTATATTTTTAGCAAATATTGATTTTTTAGTTTTAGAAGGGAATTTTTTTTTCATTTTATTTTTTCTATGAGATGTTTGTTTACATTTGGCTACCTAGAAAATTAGCATATTGTACTCTAACTATGCTTTTATCTTTCCCTCTGCTCCTAGCCTATAATTTCTTTCTTTTTTTAAAGGACCATGTGTTATATTTTCACCTTATTATATATCCTACTATATCTCTGAGACACAAGATGTTGAACATATGAAGAACCCAATGAACCAATAAAAGTTGCAGTCGGCTGCCACTATGTAACAGTTGACTACAACACCTTTCTTGTGTTTTTGTGAAAAGCTTGCTCAGAAATTGACCAGGTAAAGTTGGTATGGTGATGCAAGCCTGTAATCCCAGTACTTTGGAGGCTGAGGCAGAAGAACCACAGGTTCACGGCTAGCCTTAGCAACCTCGTGAGGCCTTCCACAATTTATGAGACCCCTGTTTCAAAATAAAGAATAAAATAGGGTTCAGAGGTAGACTGCCTCTGGGTTCCTAAATATAGAAATTAACCAGGTAGCAATTCTTCCTTCGGTGTCGAATCCTCTGCTGCGTTGACATCTAAGCCTATGTCACCACTTTGTATTTAAAAGTAGCAAAGAACCAATGTTTATTAATTTTAAATATGTTTATGAAGACTAATTAAATTAGATATAAAATAACCTTACTAGCGTTGTGACATGCCTTTTTGTATCCATAGTGTGTGTCCTGGCAGGATTAAAAAGTGCCAGCACCAAATGAACAGAGAGTGGGAACAAAACAGGTGGGCAGAGGTCTGTTCTCTTCAAAGAGGGAAAGCTATCCAGTCTGTTCCTTCCACAAACCTACATAAGGCACCTCTTTCTGAAGTGGCCCACAGCCCAGGCTTTGATCTGCCTGCTGGAAGATCAGGCTAACAGTTTATCTGATACAGCATTGCAAAAGTTATTTCCTGTTGAATACCAGATAGAAAAATGATTAGACCTTAATTTTGAAAGTCTCTATTTGATCAAATAGTAAAGAAGAGAGACTAACTCATAACTTTTCTGTTACTTTTTTCTTATATCTTCTCTACATATTGTTGGCATTGTTCTGGAATTTCTAGCAAAAGGACATGATTAGAACTGAAAGAATAATGAAAATAAAAATCCAAAAATAATGAACATAGTTTCAATTTTTAATAGGAATTGAACTTTTTAGGAAAAATTTCTAGTATTTCCCAATTGTTCATAAAATCATTTGTTCATTTGCCCCACTTATTTACTATGAGCCGTCTGTGAGTCCTATATCACTTTAAGACTTGAAATATATCTGTGAGTAATAAAAATACCCTTAGCCTAGGGGGATTAAGGGCAATAAGTACACAGTAAGCATGTTAAATAACAAAGTATAGTTCACAGAAATACAATAAGTTCTATAGAAAAATAGGAGATGAGAGTTTCAGAGCTAAGCAGGATGCAATTTAAATTAGGATGGTTTAGGCTTGGGGTGTGGCTCAGTGGTAGAGAGCTTGCCTAGCAAATAGAATTATCTAGGATACTGAGCTGAGTTAAAGGATAAACAAACATTTGAGTTTGAGGAAAGAGTCTTTCAGGCAGAGGACCAGCCTTGCAAATGTTCTACTAAAGTTTGGAGTGTACCTGGGGTTCAAGAAGAAACACTACGTGACTAGAGCTGAGTAAGCAAAAGACACGTGGAAGGCAGAAATACACAAAAGCCTGGACAGTGTGTTAAAAGGATGGAGGGGGAATCATGAAAGACCTGGGGGGTCACTTGGTGCAATTTGCTATTCCTCTCAAATGGGAAGCCACTATAGTTTTTAAAGCTCAAGTGTGACAGGATAACACTTTCATTTAAAAAATATTATTTTGACAGTTATGATAAATGAAGTGTAGAGGAACAAAGAAGGAAGAATTATATCAACCAGTAAGGAGGCAATTGGAAAAATACATATAAGAGAGATGTAATTCATATTTGGGTAGTGGAATGAGAGGGAAATGAGAAGCAGCCTGTTTCTGGATATATTTTGAAGGTTTATCAATATTTTAATTTGGTTTAAATAGTTTAGTTTGTTCTTATAGTAATTTAGGTAGATATTAGTCTTTAAATGATCATATAATGCTAAAATATTAACTCAAAATGTTGCATTTATTGTCCCTTTCAAATATATGTGTGCTGTTTCCTGTAAGAATGGTGAGTTGCTTGAACACAGGATGCACATTTTTTGTTTGTTTTTTGGAGGTACTAGGGATTGAACCCAGCGGCATTCTGCCTCTGAGCTACACCCCCGGCTCTATTTTTATTCTTTATTTTGAAACAAGGTCTCACTAAGTTGTGAAGGGCCTAAATAGATGAGGCTGGCCACAAACCTGCGATTCTCCTGTTTCAGCCTCTCAAGTATTGGGATTATAAGCATGCGCCACCATATCCGACTCAGGATGCATATATTATGTACCACTTTGCCTTAGCTGTAAAAGGTACTCAATAAGTATTCTTGGATTAGGGTTTCTTAAATTAAATGATTTGAGAAATCTTTCTGAAAATTTCCAATTTTGTTTAGCTGTGTCGTTTATTAAGCCTTCTCTGGTTTTAAAAAAAAAAAAAAAAGTATGTGATAGCTAAGCATATGTTTTGATTAGATATTCATGATTATTTTAATAAAATGCTATGATTACAAAGGTTAACTCACTAAATGCTTTCACTAATTATAGCATTATTATGATGAGAGAATTTAATAATCTGTGTTCTTGACACAAATATGTAATCAAGAAAGAAATGTTGCCAGCAAAAGAGGAAAGATGAAAAAGGGAGGAAAGAGAAAGATTAAGTCTAAATTCTTCCTAGAAAAGAGATGTGAATTTATGCCAATAGGATATTCTTGATGTCAATTAGCACAGTATGCTTGCATTTAGTTCTTTGCATAAAGACACACACAAAAAAAGTGTAATAAATATAATTATCTTCCCTCTTACACTTTTTAAAGTTTATGTTAACCTTAGAATGAAAGGAGCAGGAATGTCCAATAACCTCTATAAATTTAAGCTGAATAGTTAAGAAAAATCCAAATAATATGACTCCTAAATCTAACATAAATTGGTAATACAGACTTTTTTTTTTTTTTTTTTTGCTGTACTGGGGATTGGACTCAGGGGCATTCTACCTCTGAGCTATACCCCAGGTCCTATTTTTTATTCTTTATTTTGAAACAGGGTCTCATTAAGTTGCAGAGTGCCTCACTAGGTAGCTGAGGCTGGCTGTGAACCCTAATCCTTTGGTCTCAGCTCCCAAATGCTGGGATTACAAGCGTGCGCCACCATGCCTAGCTTCTGTTTTTACCTTCTATAGATGGCCATATGTATTTTAATGTTGATCTGGGAAGATATATTCTTACTCAAAGTAAAAATATTGACATGAATTGTGATTTGCATTAATTTGGTGCAAATTTACTTGATTATATTACCATAATTTCAATTTTTCATTATTTTGATTGAAAGTCTATAATATGTAAAGTAATTCATCCAAGAAGCTAGAGGACACATACGGTCAACAAAGAAACAAAAGACCTTGCTTGCATTAATGGATAACCACATGTTGCCTATAATTGGCTCATCCTACATGTACCTTTAAATTGATATTTACATTTCAATATGATTGAAACTGGAGTTTTTCTAATTTAAAATAATAAGCACTACCTTAGTAACTATATCTGATAAATTGGTGATATTCATTCAGGATATTGGACAAACTGATTAATGATATGTTTTATAGAACTTCATGTAATAAAATAATTCAGTTTAAAAATGCTTTTGAAGCATTTGTTCTTCTAAAATCTCAGTTTCCTGGGTACTTTTCTAATGTTTCTCCTAAGAAGATTCACCTTTACTAGGTTTTACAGAAAAGATAATAACATTATACAAGTCACAAAACTACTTTAGAAGCATTTTTCTGGGGATTTGTTGTTTGTCTTTTGGTATTTGTGGTTTTGTTTTCTTTGTTTGTTTTGTGTTTTTGTTTTTGCCTGTCAGCAATTCAAAAGAAAAAGGGGAAAAAATCTTAGAAACTTACATCATAGATAAAAATATTTTAATTTCTGACTATTTTACAATCAAGTAGAAAATAATTCAAGCGGAACCACATGGAGATGTTTTAAAACCCTTACCTCTTTCAGGAATAAAGTATAGATATAATTCAAAATAAAATCTGAAAGACCCATCACTTCAAGTTTATTATAAACAAGTGTTTAATGCAAATTTACATTTGGAAGCAGGCCAATTCATTAAGTTTACATAATCCTGGGTCCTTATCTGCAATCATAGTTTTGCTTGGTAGGCAGTCTGGACATCCACCTTTGTCATGCAACCTTCCCTTAGAACGTCCCAACCCAACTAAGATGAAAATCATCCACCAGAAAAAACCCTTAGAAACCTACAACATGGGTTTGTATTTCTCTAATTGCATAGACATCTTTCATGCCTGCAGATATTTTTACTTCTAAGACAGCCTGCAGTTTTGCTTGCCAACCTGAAACTTGTTTCACAAATTTTTCAGCAGCTGGTATGATAATAAGCCAGTTTTTATGTAAATTAGTGATCTTTCTAATTAATTTTTAACTACAAAGTTAAAATTTTTAAAGAAATTATTTTTTAGTAACGTTTTTATCAAATTTATGTCTTTAGCTTACTTCACGTTATACTCAATTTCTGGTTTTAAGAAATGTTTCTGCGATGTTGAAGAAAATTTTATGATAGAATTATAGTTTTTAAAAGGGTGACAGTTAATTTTTGTTGAAAGGTTCATTTTTACCTTTGCCTTTTGCTAATATTCTTATAAAATGCTACATTTTACTAATTCATATAAAGTGAGGTTGGCATATTTTTGCGCTACTCTTTGAAAGGCAGTATGTTCACATCAATCATTTCTTTAGGAAGACAAATTTACTACAAAATAAAATTGCTACTTTTGATCCAGAAGTAAATTATTCCTTTCAGTTGCCTGGGCCAAAAATTTTTAAGCTAGAAGTTAAGCAATTATTACCTGTATCCAGTTTTTTACAAAATGAAAGTTTTATTATTATTATTATTATTCCATGCAATGACCATTCCTTTGAGATCAAAGTATAATATTTATTACTGATTGAGTTCTTGCCTGTGGCTGAGTGTATGGGTGTATATGCCTACTTTTCCAAATTCATGTCCTTTAATGTAGTCATGTCCTCAAAGATGAAGGATGAAGAGACAGCCTTTACCACACACAATGAATAACATGTATTGTTATATTAATTATAAAATGTTAATAGTATACATTTTTCTCTCAAACATAATTGGTCCTAGCTTTGGAATTGGTTGTTTTGACCACAATCAGAGATTCCTTTTGAATTAATTTAAAAATTCAAAGATCAAGAAAAATCTACCTATGATTCAAAATTATAAACACCTCAAGTATATATTGAGAATATTGTAAAACATCAATATTTTAAGTAGATAGGAACATTACTATTCTCACCAATTTAAAAAATGAAATGAATTTCGAATACTTAAAGTTGAGGTCTTTAAAAATAATAAACTTGGCTAATAATTTTGGTATGTAGCTTTTTAAAAATCTGTACTTGTAGACTTGGATGTGGTAGTAGTAAATAGCTTGCTGCAGAGCAGAATATATTACAATTGAAAAATCAAGGCAAATAATTATTTTATTATCAACACAGTCATTTGGTCTTTTTTTTTTTTCTTTTGTTCCCAGACTAAAGATCCACTTCCTATTCAAATGTTTCTTTCTCAGCCCTCTGAAATTTTGCATTTAGGCAAGTATCTAGCTCAAGCTGTATTCTCCATACATATTTATTGAAAAAATAAATGAGAATGAGAATTAAAATGGGTTCTTTTCTTGTTATTGTACTAACAATGTTTTCTTTAGGATAGCTGACTTCATCCTATGTCCCTGTTGCCTGATTACTCCTTTAATTTCCATGGCACTGTTTTTCTTTATACTGTTTTCTTTTTTCTCTGTGATTTTTTTTTCACTTAATACTCTTGAAATCCGATGGAGACAAATGCCATCAGAATAGAATCATTTGTTTCTTTTGTTATGCCTTTGTTCTTCCATTTGGTGCTTATTTCTTCTTCTAATTTGTCTATTCTCCTTTTTTTTTGTTTGTTTATTTCTACCTTGAATAATTTACTTCTTAAGCTATCAAAGTTATGTACTTATGTATTTATGTCATCTCACCGTTGAATACTCATTGTTCTTTTTATAAAAAATCAGGTCTGACACTTCATCTAGTGCTCTTATGAACTGTCTAAATGATGGTCCAATTTTAACCCCCAAAATATTACTTGTAAGAAGGTAGCATAGAGCCGGGTGTGGTGGTGCACGCTTGTAATCCTAGTACTTGGGAGGCTGAAACTGGAAGATCTGGGTTCCCGGTCAGTCTCAGCTACTTAGTGAGGCCTTTCACAACTTAATGAGACCCTGTTTCAAAATAAAGAATAAAAAATAGGACTGGGGATGTAGGTAGAATGCCCCTGGGTTCAATCCCTAGTACCGAAAAAAAAAAAAAAAAAAAAAAAAGGGTAGCATGGTAGCATAGTGTTGATTTATCATATTTATGATTTTTCCCCCTGAATATCACTTTTAACTAGCCATGTGATTCTTAGCATATTATCTTACTTCCCTAGCCTGCAGAATTCTCTTCTAGTACCATGTTGAAATTTTATTTTTATATAATTGTTACACTTTCGCTTAACTTTTAGTTCAATTTCTAAGATCTCTGCTGACATGTTATTTTTCAAAATAATTCCCCAATAACTTTGTTTTTTTATTTGTGTCCTATTATTTCACATTCTACCTTGGATATTTGGAATTTCAGCAACTGTTCCTTCAGCATTGATTTTTTTTTTTTTCATTATGCTAGTGAAAATTTAGCTAGACTTTTAAGAAAAAGCAGCAGCCACCAAATGGAGAAAGAGAGGAAGTAGCTCATGCAGAGGCA
This sequence comes from Graphiurus murinus, assembly GCA_004027655.1. Taxonomy (NCBI): domain Eukaryota; kingdom Metazoa; phylum Chordata; class Mammalia; order Rodentia; family Gliridae; genus Graphiurus; species Graphiurus murinus. The sequence goes on along the minus strand of PVLC010004708.1, from coordinate 71,165 downwards.
AGAAAAAACAAGGCAAAGGTGAATATTATACCATATTCAATCATTTGCATTTGATATTATGTATGGTCTCTGGCTTTATATGACTGTTTTGCTTGTTTTTTTCATAGAGCAAAATGTTAATTTCCATTATAAGTTCTTTAGGTCTTCTCAACAAGATGCGGAATCACAGAATAGAATAGGCAAAGTGTAATGAAATCAGAGTGCTTATATCAGACATTTTTCTAAATGTTTTATATCATTTTTTAATCCTTATAATGATCCTGTAAGGCAGGTGTTTTTATCACCATTTTACAGAAGGGGAAAGTAAAGCACAAAAATTTTAAGTATGCTTCCAAAGTATAAATAATACATGGAGCAACTGGACTTCAAACCTCATCAGGGTGGCTCCTGAGTCTGTGCTCCTAACCACTGTCTAGGACCAAGATTAGAAAGACCAATACACCTGAGAAGTACCATAAGTCCAAATCACAATGTCTAGCTGTATTTGAGATATCTACAGGTCAAAGATTATGGTTTAGAACCTAGAGCTATATTGGATAAATATAATGATTGCAGAGAGATTGGTATAACAAAAAATAGTCAGCAGAAAGAAATCAATCTGAGAAATGTTTTATGTTATAACTGATAGAATTTGCACATATACTATGCACTGGTGGTACCATACCACAGTAGGTCCCATACCTAGATATTTTTCCTTGAAATTTCATAAACACTTCTAAAGACCTTTTTTTTTTCTTTCAGTCAGAATAAAAACAATATAAAAAAGACTTGTTTGGATGGTGTACATACAAACCATTGCCAGAGGCAGTATTTTTTTTTTTTTTTTTTTTTTTTTTTTTTTTCGGTACTAAGGATTGAACCCAGGGGCGTTCTACCTCTGAGCTACACCCCTAGCCCTAATTTTTTTAAATTATTATTATTCTTTATTTTGAAGCAGGGTCTCACTAAGTAGCAGAGAGCCTCACTAACTAGCTGAGGCTGACCGAGAACCCTGATCCCTCAGTCTCAGCCTTCCAAGTACTGAGATTACAAGTGTGCGCCACCACACCCAGCTTCAGAGACAGTATTTTCATCAAGTGGATCCAGTTTTGAGGTTGGAGAAGAATTAAGTCTAGGCACTATGGGAGTCATGAGCAGACCAAGCTGTAGAAGATAGATTAGATCCTCCTAGCAAGATGGCATTTTATCTGAATGAACTTAAGAAAAGTGGTGAAGAATTATGGCTTATAAACCTTCTACCACCCTGCAAAAGTTTCCTGGAAAAAAGAGGCAGATTCCCAGCAAGCATATCGATCCTATGCCAAGCACAATGATATTTACTTTCTACAGCAAGACTTAATAGAAATAAAATGATTCATAAACTGTTATTTTTTCCTATCAATAACTCAAGGACTGAATCAGGTTGTGTCTAGAAATGGCACATTATTAAAACATGCCAGCCAGGCGTGGTGGCACAAGCTTGTAATCCCAGCATTTGGGAGGCTGAGACAGGAGGATCCGGGTTTGCGGCCAGCCTCAGCTACCTAGTGAGGCACTCTACAACTCAGTGAGACCCTGTTTCAAAATAAATAATAAAAAATAGGGCTTGGGGTATAGTTTGGAGGTAGAATGCCCCTGAGTTCAAGCCCCAGTACCGCAAAACTAAACAAAAACATGTCATTGTATAAGATTGGAATCGTCAAAGACGGAAAAATTGAGGTACTTGAGACATAGAAGCCAAGAAACCCAAAGGATTATGTTTTCCCGTAACAAGACCTTCTGCTCCACAGTTGGAACATTCAGAAGACTGAGATTACTCTGAGATTATTGAGATCACAATTGTGTGCCACCACACCCAGTTTATGATTAGTATGATTTAAAGAGACAGGATTTCGAGCCAAGTTGACAAGGGGTGAATTTGTGGTGGCAAATCTAGACTGTCAACTTGATGGGTTTAAGAAACACCTAAGATTATGTGACTTTGGGTGTGTTGATGAGATGGTTGGTTTATGTAACTGCAGATTGAAGTGTAAGTCCTGCCCTAAGTGTAGGAAGCAAGGTTATGAAATATGTAGGACCTGGATAAAAAGAAAAAGTTACTCAAAGACAGGTGATTCTTCCTTTTTTTTTTTTTTGGTACTGGGGATTGAACCCAGAGGTATTCTACTTCCAAGCTACACCCGTAGCTTGATTTTATTTCTTATTTGGAAACAGGGTCTTGCTAGGTTACTGAGAGCCTTGTTAAGTTGCTGAGGCTGAGTTCGAACCTGCGATCCTCCTGTCTCAGCCTCCCAAGTACTAGGCAAAAGTGCATTTGCTCTTGCCTCAGATATTTGCCTTTAGCCTTTAGTTCTTCGAACTGGACTTTCACCATTGTTTCTCAGGAGAGTTTCCTGGCTTTCCAACTTGGACAGGAACTGCATTATTGGTCTTTCTGATTCTGAGACTCTAGCTCTTGGACCACTTGAACAGCTGCTGGTTCCTCCAGCTCTCTGTGTCTAGGCAGCCACTTGGGACTACACTGCTTTGGACTGTAAACTGATTTAATAAATCCCCCTTTACTATATACAGATTCTGTGAGTTCTGTACTCCTGCAAATACTGACTACTACAGTAATGAAGATAAAAATTTTTTATTTAGGAATGATTTGTTTTACAGCATTACTGTGGCAATAGCTTATTTATTCTGTGCCCCTTATTTTATTTTAGGTACTGGGGATTTAATTTAGGAGCACTCTACCTCTGGATTACACCCCCTTCCTTTTTTGATTTTTATTTTTTATGTTGAAACAGGGTCTCACTAAGTTGGAGAGAATGATCTTGAACCTTGACCCTCCTGTCTCAGCCTTTTAAGTGCTGGGATTACAGGCATGTACCGCCATGTCTGTCCCCCTAGTTTTATCCTTGAATTAGCATTATCTTTCAAATGAATTTTTCCAGTTTCTCCTATATGCTCCTGTGGTGCCATATTATTTCAAATTTTGACATTTATTATAACTTTCATAGAAACTGATAGAGCTGTGCACATAGGTAAAGAGAAACTATCATTCAATTATAGTTCAGAGCTGGGTGTGGTGGTGCACGCCTGTAATCTCAGCATTTGGGAGGCTGAGACAGGAGCATCGTGCAGGTTCCAGGACAGCCTCAGCAAGCAATGAGACTCTTTTCAACCTAGGGAGACTCTTTTTCCAAATAAGAAATAAAATTGGGCTAGGGGTGTAGCTCAAAGATAGAATGCCTCTGGGTTCAATCCCCAGTGACACACACACAAAAGAAATGTAGTTCAAACATTATAAAAGGAAAAATGTAAATTTAAAAAAAGCATAATCCCAGCATTTGGGAGGCTGAGACCAGAGGATCCAGGTTCGTGGCCAGCCTCAGCTACCTAGTGAGGCCCTCTGCAACTTAGTGAGACCCTATTTCAAAATAAAGAATAAAAAATAGGACTGGGGGTATAGCTCAGAGGTAGAATGCTCCTGAGTTGAATCCCCAGTACCGCAATAAATAAATAAATAAATAAAAAATAAAAAAGCAGAATTTTATATGGGAATCTACTTAGCTGGGTGAGAAATATAATGCTCAAATATTATAAGAGGAACATGTGAAACTAATATCACAATATGACAAACACAGGGTAAGAGTGGGTGGAAATAATAAAAGAGAAAAATTGTTGGTAAACTTTTGTAAGACCATATATTTTCTTCTTACTTCCTCTTAATTCTCTTGTTTTGCATATATCTCCTGTTTATTAAGGATTAATCCTGTTTATTAAGGACTTCTTGGTAAACAGAAGATTAAAGTAACATCGTATTAAATATGATTATAAACTGGATGTGATGGTACATGCCTGTAATTCCAATTTTGAAGATTGAGACAAGAGGATCGAAGGTTCAAGGATAGCCTCAGCAATTCAATGAGATCCTCAGCAACATGGAGAGACCTTGTTTCAAAATAAAAAACAAAAAAGGGCCAGGGATGTCCCTGGGTTCAAATTCTAGTACCAAACAAACAAAAAAATAGTGTATACTGTTTTTTCCTGAAAGATGTGTTATTGTATCTTCCTGTCTGTAAATTCCGCAAATCAGTTTGGCCAAAGTCCAACAAAGCACCAATACTTCTGCATTACTACATTTAAAAAGCCCTAACTCAATTTTAAAATAACTGAACATTATTATTTTGACAGGAAATAAGATATTGACTGTGTTTCTATAACAAAACAATTTTAAGAAGTTGTTTGACAGATTCTTTTTTTTTTTTTTTTCGGTACTGGGGATTGAACTCAGGGGTGTTCTACCTTCGAGCTATACCTCCAGCCCTTTTTTTTTTTTTTTTTTTTTTTTCTTGGCGGTATTGGGGATTGACCTATTTATTTATTCTTTTTTTTTTTTTTTTGCGGTACTGGGGATTGAACTCAGGGCATTCCACCTTCAAGCTATACCCCCAGCCCTATTTTTTATTCTTTATTTTGAAACCGAGTCTCACTAAGTTGCCGAGTGCCTCACTAAGTAGCTGAGGCTGGCCGCGAACCCGGATCCTCTGGTCTCAGCCTCCCGAATGCTGGGATTACAAGCGTGCGCCACCACGCCCGGCTTATTTTTTTATTCTTTATTTTGAAACCGAGTCTCACTAAGTTGCGGAGTGCCTCACTAGGTGGCTGAGGCTGGCCTCGAACCAGGATCCTTCGGTCTCAGCCTCCCAAATGCTGGGATTACAAGCATGCACCACCATCACGTCCGGCTTGACAGATTCTTATAACTGTGATTGGACTGTAGTGTTCCAATTTAGAACTAAAAAAGCCTAGTGTTTATTACAGAGTAATTCAAATAAGAATTTATCCATGTAAAACTGGGAACACTTAAACTGTCACTTAGTGTCACAAGTGGTGAGTACTGACACATCTGTCCCACTTGGTCACAAATTAGGACTTTCCTACAATCTCTTCCTCGCGTTTTGCAATTTCTGTAGTGAGTCACAGAACTCAGGGAAGCACTTTATGCATGTTTACCAGTTTATACTAAAAAGGATTCAAATGACCAGCCCGATGAAGAGGTACACAGGGTGAGGTCTTTCAGGGTCCCAAGCACAGTAGGTTCTGTCCTCATAGAGGTGGGGTGTGCCACCCTTGGGCCCCTGGATGTATTTCCAACTGGAAGCTTCTCAAGCATCAGTTTGGGATTTTTTAAATAGAGTTTTCATAACTTTGGCATAATTGATTATTAAATTAATCTCCAGCCTCTTTTCTCTACACAGAGAATGGCGAGTATAGTTGAAAGTCCCAAGCTTCTAATCATGATCTGGTCTTTCTGTTGGCCAGAAGCTATACAGAATCCAACCAAGAGTTCCTCAATAGAACATAAAATCCTTCTATTATGCAGGAATTCCAAGGAATTTAGAAGCTCTGTGTCAGGACCTGGGGTCAGAGACCAAGTATATTATCTCCTATGTCACGATGCATGATAAACCACCTGATGTAAAATGTTAATGGTATAATATAAGTAGAGGGTATATCAGTATTCACTATAAAACCCCTCAAACTTATTTATACATTTGTGATTTTTCAAAATCAAATTTGGCAAACATTTTAACCAGTAGTTTTGGAAATCATAGCTTATTCTTACTCAAATAAATTATTATTCTCTTGCTTGCAAAATAATGATTAGTCTAAGTTCCTTAATAATAACAAAGTGCCTTTCTTCTTCCAGAATTAGTGATTTATTATAAATATGACTTCATGTGTTCTTATTCTATCTATTAAATTATACTAAATATATAATGTTATTAATTTTCTAACTGAGTATGCTCCAGAGTAAACAAGTTGGAAGTTTTTTAAGCTACCTCCTATTTCCTGTTTCCTCTTAATATGTCTCTGTCTCTCTCTCTCTTCTTTTTTTTTTTTGTGGTACTGGGATTGAACCCAGGGGCATTCTACCTCCAAGCTACACCCCCAGTCCTGTTTATTATTCTTTATTTTGAAACAGGGTCTCTCAAAGTTGCAGAGGGCCTCACTAAGTAGCTGAGGCTGGCTGCGAACCCAGATCCTCTTGTCTCAGCCTCCCAAGTACTGGGATTACAAGCATGCACCACCACACCCATCTTTCTGTCTCTTTTTAATCACTTCCAGCACAAGATTTTATCCAAGCCCATTTTGTACTTTCTTTGTGCCATATCTAGATGCGGCCATTACTTTCAGAAACCTTGATTATTTTGAGGGTAAAGTGGTTATTTATTAACCAAGATCTGACAGTTAGATATGCTTGCTCATTTCTAAGATTATGTGTTTTGGTCCGTTTTTCCATCACTGACCAAAATACTGGTAAGCACAACTTGGAGGAGGAAGAGTTTATTGGGACTTATGGTTTTGGAGGAATCAAAAGTTTCAGTCCATAGTCAGCTGACTCTAAGGCCCTGCCCAGCAGTGCAGGGCACATTATGGAGAAAAGCTGCTTTGACATCTTAGTGGCTGAAAGCAGAGAGAAAGAGAGAGGAAGAGACCAAGGACAGATACAGTCCCCAAAGGCCATTCCTCCAGTGACCTACTTCTTCTAGACATACCCAACCTGCTAAGTTACCACCTAGAAAATCCACTCAAATTATTAGTCTTTCAGTGGATTTATCCACTAATGAGATTAGATCCCCAACTCAATTATTTTAGCTCTGAATATTTTTGCATTCAGGACATGCTTTTAATATAGGAGTCTTTTGGGGGACATTCAAAATCTAAACCAAAACAGTGTGCTTTTCTCTGGGATTTACATTTATCTATCATCTATCTATCTATCTATCGATCTACCTATCATCTATCTAATCTATACATAAAGGTATATAAAAATAACAGAATTCTTTTAAATTTTACTGAATACACACATATATTTATGTATTTATTTAAATAATGACTTTATTCTGATACTTGCAATTTCACTCCAACATTAATTTTGTGTGTGTGTGTGTGTGGTACTGGGGATTCTACCTCCAAGCTATACACCCAGCCCTATTTTTTGTTCTTTATTTTGAAACAGAGTCTCCCTAAGTTGCAGAGTGCCTCACTAGGTAGCTGAGGCTGGCCTTGAACCCGGATCCTTCAGTCTCAGCCTCCCAAGTGCTGGGATCACATGCGTGGGCCACCACACCAGGCTGGAGGCAGCATTTTTACTAGTGAAGAAATATGATGGAAATATGCAGTGAAAGATGTCAAAGAAGGAAAAAATGAGCTGGGCATGGTGGTGCACGCTTGTAATTCTCAGCATTTGGGAGGCTGAGACCGAAGGATCCGGGTTCGAGGCCAGCCTCAGCTACCTAGTAAGGCACTCCGCAACTTAGTGAGACCCTGTTTCAAAATAAAGAATAAAAAATAGGGCTGGGGTATAGCTTGGAGGTAGAATGCCCCTGAGTTCAATCTCCAGTATGGAAAAAAAAATGCTGCCTCCAACTTCAGTGTATTTATACATTATTCAAAACTTACTACGTATGTCTAATATAAGGGAGGATTTCTGAGTAAGATGATGTGAGCATACACAATTAACTCCTTTTTGGATCCCCACTTCTTTAATCAAATGGAATTTTAAAAGAGTTCCTGAATACAAACTGAAAACTAAAGACTGATATTTAAAAAAAAAACAAAAAACTGTGAAGAATTTTAACTGATATAGAAAAGGGAGAAACAGTTAAAATTCATTTTTCTCCTTGAAAATGATGCATCACTTTAAAAAAAAATAAAGACACCCCTTTTTTTTAATATCTTCCATGCATTCTTACTTGTAGAGTGGGCCAGTGTCAAGCTCTCAGTGAACGATATGGCAGTGATATCACTTATCTTTTTATTATTATCACTTATCCTTTTATTATTATAGTAACACCATGGAAGAATATGTATTTGGAAGCAGATGAATTTGAAGACATAAGACCAACAGACAGCAGTCCTTATAAGAAAAGACTCAACAACTTGCTTCCTCTCTCTCTGCCATCTGAGGACACAGCAAGAAGTTGGCCATCTGTAATCCAGGAAGCCGACCTCACTATATACCAAACCTGCTAGCACTTGATCTTGACTTCTAGCTACCAGAACCATGGGAAATAAATGTGTATAGTTTAAGTCATCCTGTCAATAGTAATTTGTTATGGCAGCCTGAACTTGATCAAATACAAGCTTAGTGGAAAAATTGATTTTTAAATTATAAAATAATAATATGCACAACTCTACCCTCCAAAATCATTTGAAATAATTTTTCTAGAAAAAAATTCCAAAATGACTAAAGAAAAAGAAGAAATCTAATTAGAGAGATTAAAAAAAGAAAGATCTTGGAAAAGATGTGAAAGAATGACCTCCCAAAGACTAATAGGCCCATATGGTTTTATAAGCTAATTTATTTTAATCTCTCATATGAGGCATTTCAGAGATGGACTATAATACATATAATATATAATAGCACAATTTAATGAAACACAAAATATTCCAAATTTATTTTGCACCAAGAAAAGAAGAGAAAGGAAGAAAGAAACTAAAATTAATGAGTGGAAAAAAGTTTCAGTTATGGATAGAGCTACTTGGTGCTGAATGGATTGTTGTCAATTTGATACTGCCATTACTTTCTTCATGTGAAGTGAGCACTACATTACTAAGAACTGAGAGTTCTATAGGTGCTCATGGCTTGTGTGAACACGCATGTACTTTGGAATATAGAAGTGGAATGGAAGTCATCATTCTCAGGGCATTACACAGCCAGAGACAGTGACTTCTTGAACCCTGTGCACTAGGGAATCTCCACCTGCTACATTGCTTAAATCTGAAGTTGTTAGTGACTATTTTATTCTCTAACTACATAGCATTCTGTGCCTTAACCTCTTCATCCTGATTCCTTCTATGTATTTAAAGTTCTATTTCCTACATTAAATATTTTATCTCTGTGAACTTTTATAGTAGCTCTGTTTTTCTGATCAAACCAAGAGTAAATAAAAAGGTCCAGAATGGTCCTAGAAAAACAAATCTTAAGGAATTTAAAGGCTTCCTTAATTACAGAATCTTAATTAATCTGAAGTTAATTCTAATATCTATTTATGTTGAAAGACTTCAGTGACTTCCCTGTCAGTAGGAAATGAGAGTCTGATGACCTCTGTGATATTAGGAAAGAGACTATGGAACAGGGGCAAAACTGAGTATGAAAAAGGTCAATGAAGAATTGGGAGATTGAACTCAAGCAATAAGACCTACAAACTTGTAATATCTGAGCCTCTCATCCAGAAATTTCTTCTATATTTCAATTGCTTTCTGCCCCATACTTAGATGCTTATGAGAAATGTAGTTCCTTTCTCACTAAAATAAGATTCACCTCTTTATCCTTCATTGTATTACAGTGAGTAACTTTGTTTATTTTAGGGTTCCTTGTACAACAGACATTATCATAAACATTTTTTTTTTTTTTTTTGCGGTACTGGGGATTGAACTCAAGGGCATAGGGGCATTCTACCTCCGAGCTACGCCCCCAGCTCTATTTTTTATTCTTTATTTTGAAACCGGGTCTCACTAAGTTGCAGAGTGCCTCACTAGTAGCTGAGGCTGACCACGAACCCGGATCCTTCGGTCTCAACCTCCCAAATGCTGGGATTACAAGCGTGTGCCACCATGCCCAGCTCATAAACATTTTATTAGTGGAAATGTTGTCATTGTGATTCTTGGACAACCTCTGTGGAAGATTATGATGATGCAATTTCACTTACCTTTCCTGTTAGGAGAAATTAGGGGTATCAGTAAACTTTTGCAAGGTGTTCTAAATTTCTAGGTGCCACTCTTTTATGTGTGCTTCCAGTGAAGAAATACTGAAGTTAGGAAGGGAGGGCCACATGGTAATGTATGGAGGTCTGTGAAGGAGTACCCATAGGCATTTTTTTTTTTTTTGGTAGTAAGCAAACTGTCTGTGTAATGCGCCCTTAATAGTTTCTAGCTTACTAGTAACGTCTGTTGAGCTAAAGAGGCAATGGGGAATCAACAAAGATTAATTGTAGGTTAGGACAACTGAGGCATAAAATTCTTATGGCAGCAGATTCCTGTGTCCAAATTAGAAAACTACTGCACCTTACAACATTTTCTACAGGCAGGATATGCATTGGATTCTAAAAACTGGAGAGTTCAAGTCATTGAGAGAAAATTTGAGCATTTGTCATGTTAATACCAGTGGCAAATAATTGAAAATTTTGGCCTTGCTTTCTCAGCTAATGGTAGGGTTGTGAATCACAAATCACAAACCAACTTCAGTTACATGTACTGATGAAAAACTCTAAAAATAAAATATAGAAAAGTTTGGTATATCAATTTATATGAAGAAGAATATTATCTCATGGTCAAGTAGGTTTAAGTCCACGTATGTGAGCACCATGGTTCAAGAAGATAATATAAATTACATTAAAAACAACTCCAAAGCTGGGTGCACTGGCGCCCACTTGTAATCCCAGCATTTGGGAGGCTAAGACCGGAGGATCTGGGTTCACGACCAGCCTCAGCTAGCTAGTGAGGCACTCCACAACTTAGTGAGACCCTGTTTCAAAATAAAGAATAAAAAATAGGGCTGGGTATAGCTCGGAGGTAGAACGCCCCTGAGTTCAATCCCCAGTACTGCCAAAAAAAAAAAAAAAAAAACTGAACCCCATACTCATTTCCCTGACCCTCCCAAACATAAGGAAATACAAAGAGACTGTAGCTTCACCACATACAAGTTCATAGTTTGAAATTTATTTGATGTACAAGTATTTTTGCATTAAAATAATATTTTTAAAAACAAATATAAACAGAGCCTATAGACTCCAAATATATCACTGATGAGATTTTGCAGTGAAGGAAAGAAAAAGCAGCTCACAAACACCACAAAACATTTTGGTTTTAGATCTCTAAGGAGCTAGATAGATTAATTCAGAGCATAGTATCTGACATACATTAAGTGATTTAGAAGTGTAATCTACTGTTACATAAAAGGAATTTACAACTAAAGAGTAACTTAAGGACTCAGTGATCATGATCCGTGAAACAGGGGGTACATTTCTGTATCAGCACAGTGACAGCTTGTGTTGGTATTTTTACTTGCCAGAGCCTTTTAGGCTTTATCTACAAAGTGCAGAAACATTAGCAGAATTAAATCTTTTTTTTTTTTTTTTTTTTTTACATGCTTCACTATTTTAGTCAGCTAGTTACAAAATGGATTTGATTGTTTTGGGGCCTGGGGCAAGGTAGAACATCATGATGAAGCCTATGGCAGAGACTTGTACATCTCCTTGATGCAGGGAATCAGAGAGAGAGACAGACAAACAGACAGACATAGAGAGAGAGAGGAGAGAGAGAGAGAGAGAGAGGGGGGGGGGGCTGAACCAGCAAGAGAGGCTAGAATCTCAATATCCCTTTTAAGGCCTCACTCCCAATGACCTAACTTCCTCTGACTTGGCCCCCCCTCTTAAAGGTTCCACTGTGTTTTACTAATGCTATGGGCTGTGGATCAAGCCTGAACACATGGATTTTTTGGTGGACATTCCCAATCTAAGCTTTAAACTTTGGCATCCATGGGGGATTTATTCCAAGACCTCTGAGGATACCAAACTCCAAGGACACTCAAGTCCCTTATATCAAAATAGAATATTTACATACCACTGAGGTGCATTCTCCTATATATGTTAAATCTGCTCTAGATTATTTATAATACTGAAAACAATGTAAATGTTATATAAATATAGTTGTTGCACGGTATTAAGAAATAATGACAAGAGAAAAAAATTTGTAGCCGGGCGTGGTGGCGCACGCTTGTAAGTGAGGCCCTCCGCAACTTAGTGAGACCCTGTTTCAAAAATAAAGAATAAAAAAAGGGCTGGAGGTGTAGCTTGGAGGTAGAATGCCCCTGGGTTCAATCTACAGTACCGCAAAAGAAAAAAAAAAAAAAAAAAAAAAAAAAGAGTTTGTATACATTTAGTATAAATGCGATTTTTCCCGGAATATTTTACATCAGCAGTTGGTTGAACTTATGGTTATAGAGAATCTCCTGTATTCTGTAGATATTTTGGGATTGTGCTGACTTTTCTTTAATAAAAATTTTGATACCACATATCAAATTACATTTGGTGTGAAGTATATTATTATATTATACTCTACTATAATGCAAAGAGTCCACAAAATATCCTACATGAATAGCAATATGGGAGGTTGAATTAATAAGATCTCATGATATGAAATGATTTCAATATTTCCTTTTGGTTTTACATTTTTTATTTATTTACTTATTTTTTGCTGTACTGGGGATTGAACTCAGGGATGTTCTACCTTCGAGCTATACCCCTAACCCCATTTTTTATTCTTTATTTTGAAAACGGGTCTCACTAAGTTGTGGAGTCCCTCACTAGGTAGCTGAGGCTGGCTGCAAACCCGGATCCTCTGGTCTCAGGCTCCCAAATGCTGGAATTACAAGTGTGCACCACCATGCCCGTCCTTTTTTTTTATGGTAAATCTTCAAATTGTTTCTGTGAACTCTGGTACTGCATCTTTGGGGGTTCTTCCATAATATTATCATTCTAAGGAATTTGTATTAAGAAATACTAGAGTAGCTGGGTATGGTGGTGCACACCTATAATCCCAGTACTTGGGAGGCTGAGACAGAAGGATCACAGGTTTGTGGCCAGGCTCAGCAACTTAGCGAGACCCTCACTAACTTAGTGAGACCCTGTTTCAAACAAAACAAAACAAAACACTAGGGTAGAAAGTCATAATATTTCTTCCTTCCAGAGAATTCTCAATTCTTTTCAGCTGACCTTTTGTTAGAAAATTTTTCAACTGAGATGTGTAATATAAGTTGTTTAAAAGTAGGTATCAAGCCGGGCGTGGTGGTGCACGCTTGTAATCCCAGCATTCGGGAGGCTGAGACCGGAGGATCCGGGTTCGCGGCCAGCCTCAGCTACCTAGTGAGGCACTCCGCAACTTAGTGAGACTCGGTTTCAAAAATAAAGAATAAAAAATAGGGCTGGGGGTATAGCTCGGAGGTAGAATGCCCCTGAGTTCAATTTCCAGTACCGCAAAAAAATAAAAAAATAAAATAAAATAAAATAAAATAAATAAATAAATAAATAAAAGTAGGTATCGGCTTCAGAAAGTGATGTGGGTGGGGCAGATATTTATTTACAGAATCCAGCAAAGACTTCCTGACTATATAACCTTGAATAACTTCTCAGCTTCTTTTAATTTTTTTTTACATCAACAGGCTAGTGTATGAATTAAGAAAAATGAGATGTAAATTATTTTGTAAATTTCAAAGTCACACAATTATCACTAATTAATACTGGTGAATATTAAAAACTGGCCAGGAATACTAATCTCCTTTCACTTGTAGGTTGAAATATTCCTCCAAGGGTTGTAGTTCCTTTTCTGGGAGCTGCTTCCTCTTTCCACACCAACACTGTGGTCATTTTTACATAGTGCAACAGAGAAAACACTCAATAGTTGTTGGCCTAAAAGATATTAGCAAATTGAACTTTAAATCTTTGAAGTGTCTTTGTTGTTAAAATTTAAAAATGAATATATTTTACCTATGACTGGAGTTCTCAGCCTTTTTTTTTTTTTGGTGTGGGGAGGTTCCATCCCCATTTCATCCCCATTCCACATCTTATTCTCAAATGTGCCTAGTCCTTGTTTTTTTTTTTTTTTTTTTTTTTTTTTTTTTTTTTTTTTTTTTTTTTTTTTTTTTTTTTTTTTTTTTTTTTTTTTCTTTTGCGGTACTGGGAATTGAACTCAGGGGCATTCTACCTCCGAGCTACACCCCCAGGTCTATTTTTTATTCTTTATTTTGAAACAGGGTCTCACTAAGTTGTGGAGTGCCTCTCTAGGTAGCTGAGGCTGGCAGCGAACCCAGATCCTCCCGTCTCAGCCTCCCAAGTACTGAAATTACAAGTGTGCGCCACCACGCCAGGCTCTAGTCCCTGTTTTGATTCTACCCATTTTCCTCGTTAAAACCGCATACATGCAAAACAAACAACCACAAGAGAGTATTTGAGTATTTAAAAACATAAACTCTAGGGGTAGTAGATTTGAGTTTAATTCCTTATTCTGTCATTGAACTATGTGGCTTTTTTTTTTTTTTCTGAGTATCACCTTTCTCTAATCTTTAAATTAGAAAAGTGACTTTGTTAATTAGTTGAAAAGATTAAAGAAGGTATTGCAAAGCTCCCAGTACTTAGTAGGAAGCTCAGTATAATAGGTGCTTTCTCCTATTTCTCCTGGCATCAGGTATTTGTCATTTTTTATGATATACTACAAATTTTCTGTGACATGTAGCTTTGTACATGCATTTGAGAAAGGTGTCAAACACCACTGAAAAAATGCAAGGGGGAAATACTGCTAGCACTTCTTGGTTTTACTGTAAACCATTTCTGCAGGCATGCAGGTAACTTTGTTTCCCTTATGTAAACCTAATACTGATTATGAAAGGTGTAGCACTACGTATTTTTTCAAATTCTTCTTATTCAAATTCTTATTAGTGTAATATTTGTTCTTTCAGTTTTTGTGTGTAAAATAATATATATTTGCCTGTCATCAGTATTTGAAATAAAACCCGAATTATATAAGATGTTCTGTAAAAGATTTATTGTAACTTTTTTTTAATCCTGTGATGCATCAAAGAGAATTCATTTATCAGTGGTAAGGAAGGGGAATCCAGAGGATCAACACCAATTTAATATTCTGATTTTTTAAAGGTGGGATTTGAAGAGAGGCTGAGAAAAAGCTCTCTTGGCTGCTTTAAAAGGATTAGTAGCAATGTTCTGACCTGAAATTTAGGTCTTGTGATTTCTTTCCAGGAGATTTTTCACTGCGTAAAAAACCTGTCTGCAATGGCCTTATTATTTAATTCAATCTTAATTGGATACAAACCATTTAAATCCAAGCGGTTGTTTGAAGGCCTAAAAGTGCACAAGGTAATTAAATAATAATAATAATATTAATCATCTATAAGTGAAAATTGTACCCTGCTACATAACCTTTCTTCAGTTAAAGGTTCTGGATTCATTTACACTTATTTCAAAAATTTCCAGGACCATAAATTTAATTCCTAGAGCATATTTCTTGTTTAGCGGACGGTTCAGCCATTTTCAAGAGGAGGCTAAGCTCTGTGTTCAGACATGTATATTTTAGGAATTCTCCATGTGGCTTAATTATGAACACGCCTTGATTATTCGAAGACTTAAGTCGGAATTCATCTGGTAGTAAAACCCCTTGGGAAAGAGTCACATGCTGAATCACCGACATAGGGTAGGGACCGGCTCCCCCAAACAGCCTTTGGGAACCTGGCCAGAATCACCGAGCACTAGCACTATCCAGGTCACCCCCTAGAGCAAATGCCCAGAGCGCTTCCCTTTCGCAGAACATGTAAATGGATGGCCTAACCAGAAAGCTAGGTTCCCTTACTTCTTCTGGTCGGGTTTTGGGTTCTAGGAGAATACCCAGAAAGTGCTAGGCAGGACCACTCCTATTGTTATCCTCTCAAATACAAAGGCAAGGGCGGGCCACTGGTGCTCATCCTTTCCTTTGAGAGGGTTGGGAGAAGACAGGATGGAGGTGGGGGGGGGGGGGGGG